>CM054138.1:79622986-79636525 GCA_028751875.1 Rapana venosa | reverse complement strand
TTTTTTAAAAAAAATGAACTGTGTATTTATAATTATTTTAGATTTCATATCTGTTCTTGCTTTTAAAAAAACAACTCATTTCTTTATTCGATTATTTTATTTATTTATTTACGTTTCACCTTTTTTTTTCATTTCAGCCTCTCACCATTTGTTTAAGATAAATTGTGTATTTACAATTATTTTATAATTGTTTCATATCTTTTCTTGCTTTTTTTTTTCATTTACTGTTTTATGGTGCAAGTTGTGCTCAGATTGGGTACTGACTACTTCTTATTATTAGAAGGAGCATTTGTGTAACAACTCTTTTTATTGCACACACACACAGGCACGCACGTGCACGCGCTCACACGCACGCACGCACGCGCGCGCACACACACACACGCATGCAACGCATACATACATATAATACTACACCATACATACATACGCAAACACATACATACACACATGACATACACACATGACAGTAAACATACATCATAACATAACATCATACATACAACAATGCATAGACATAAGCATGCATACATACAACTACATACATGCATACATACAACATACATACATACACACACACACACACATAGACAGATAAGCCTACATACATACAATGCATACATACATGCATACATCATACATACATACATACATACATACATACATACATACATACATACATACATACATACATACATACATACATACGTACGTACATACATACATACATACATACATCTCATCACATACATAATATTCATAATACATAATAAGGCTTCGGGATGCACAAAATATGGATCAATTTAAATTCTAGAAGGTCTTTGAGGGGAGTAGAGTCAATACCCATGCTAACTCCAGGGGACATGTTTAACCTGCATCTCCTGTTGCTAATCCATCACAAGTTCAATGCTCTAACCACTAGACTATTCCAACAAGATAGTTGCACTGCATGTGATAGATATATGTATATACAAACTATCCAGTAGGCCTAAGTGAACAACCATGTGTCTATGCTGTCAGTTCCACAGATTAGAAATAAGGTTAGATAACAGCACTTAGGTCATAGCGGTAACTAATCATTAAGCACGGCTGTGAATCGTATCAGGGAATGTAGCTCAAGTGGTAGAGCGCTCGCTTAGCATGTGAGAGGTACGGGAATCGATACCCCGCATCTCCAGATTTTTTTTCCTTGTGGGGATTGTGAGAGTGTTAGATTTTGTTTTCTATTCTTTTATAAGACTTTTGCAATAATTTATTTCCACAAAAGTGGCAACTTGAAAACTTTAACTATTTCGAATTTTTAAAAAAAAATGATGTATGCATTGTCTGGTTTATAATATTGTACTGGACGGGATAGCTCAGTGGTCGGAGCACTCACTTACCCCAGCCAAGTTAAGGAGCGTCGAGCGTGGTTACCAGTTGGATGGGTGACCGTTTGCGCGCCTTGGCTTCAGTACAGTTCCCCCAGTTCACCCAGCTGTAAATGGGTACCTGCCCTCTTTAGGGTCAGGGAAGGTAAAGCAGCGAGGGAGAGGAGATGGGCGCCGCCCTCAATATGCTGGCCCTAGAGAAGTGAGGTCTCTGACGCCTCGCTCCCCTACGACCTTATAGGTTATCATTCTATCATTTTCTGATCCTTCGAATGAGACTATAAACCGAGGCCCGTGTTCCAACGTATGCAGAACATCTTGCGCACACGTTAAATCCTGTTCCGCTTTTTTGGAAGAGTAGGCCATCGTGTGCGGGTGGAAACAAATAACAAAATTTACAAAACCGCATGTAAAAAAACACATGAGTGCTTATTCCATCATCCTCGCTATAAAAAAGAATAAATAAAGAATAAATAAATAAATAAATGATTAAATGTTTCTTTCTAATACTAATTTAAAATGACTGCAAAGTTTCTGTGCATCTTCCATTTTACGCCTCTTCACCACATTTTCTGATATAGTTTTATTCATGCTTGTCTCTACTTATTGATTCATTAAGAATTCATTCATATTTCACCATTTTCAATCCCCAAAAGGCAGCTTAATCTACACAATCCTGTCTTTGATATGTCTTATTTTTGTATTCTCTAGTTTGATCTCTTTTCTTATTCTATTTCATTATCATCATATGTTTAAAACTGTTGAATGCTTTAGTTTTTGCAGAAATTGGGCAATAAGCTATTTTTTCTGATCATTTTCGAGATGCTTTTGTTAACATTTCTTTTTTACTCTCTGTGTGTGCACGCGCGCGCGCGCACACACACACACAACACACATACACACACACACACACACACTCTCTCTCTCTTTAAATAAATAAATAAATATATATATATATATAAATATATAATATATATATATTATTATTTATAATATATATATTATATATATATATATATATATATATATAATAGACATAATACATACATACATACATAACAGCGCACGCGTACATTCAGAATTTGTCCATTTGTCCACTGACAGAGCAACAGCGGGACCCTACTGTCACTGTGACTGTGCAGCAGACAGACAAATGAATTATATTAGATAGGCCTGTGACATCGTGACAGCGCCGGGAACCATCAAACATCTGCTTCTGGAGTGTCCAGTTGTCCAGGATATTAATAATAATAATAATAATAATGTATGGAATTTATATAGCGCTGAATCTTGCAAAGTAAACAAATCAAAGCGCTTGCATCCAAATCATTCACACGCATGCAACCAGCTATAAATATCAAGATAAACAAATATCAAATTTATGTACACAAGACACTTAGGTGGGGGTGGTGGAGGTGAAGGCACAACAAGCATTTTACTGCAGACTCCCTGAAGATCCTTCTGTGTGATGTTCCACCAGACACCATTTTTAACTTCCTAAGAGAATGGGGCTTTTCCCGTCTGATATGAATGAAAAGTGTCACAGTTGGTCACTTAGCTCAAGGTTGTTTTAAGGAATCTGGTTTGGTTTTTATCTCATTTAATGTGTGATTGATGTGGTTTTTCCCACAACTTGCGGTGCCCCGTCCTGGGTTGACCCTTATGGTTGGCCAGGGCATTGATACAAGGAAGATCTGTATATAGTTGCACAGTTTTATTCGGAGATTTATGATTTTGTGAGGTGACAGCCCTGTTATGGCTTCTGTGGTCGGTGGGGCTATAAACAACAGGATCTGATTGGAGTGCTAGGCCTAGACTTTAATGAGGACTGAACACAGCCTTTTGATGCATCAGGGGATGTAGCTCAAATGGTAGAGTGCTCGCTTAGCATGGGAGAGATACGGTGATGGATACCCCGCATCTCTACATTTCCTTTGGAATATTATTGGTAGTAGTTGGAAAGAAATATCATAGTGGTGTTTTCTGTTTGAAAGCAAGTAGGAATAGCTCAGTGGTCAGAGCACTGGCTTCCCTTAGCCAAGGTTAAGCAGCATCGAGCGTGGTTACTACTTGGATGGGTGACCGTTTGTGCGCCTTGGCTTCAGTACAGTCCATCAGTTCACCCAGCTGTTAATGGGCACCTACCTCTTTAGGGTTATGGAAGGTAAAGCAGCGAGAGAGAGGAGATGGGTTCCGCCCTTAATATGTCGCTTCCTGGAGAAGTTGAGGTCTCCGATGCCTCGCTCCCTTACGGCCACATAGGTTATGGGACACCTTTACCTTTTAGGGCTTTTTCCCCCAGCTTAACAATTTACTAGACTGATTTATAGTTAAGGAATATACTCGTTTAAATCGAAAGACATTTTACATAATTGAATAGATTTAAGTTTTTATTTGTTTGTTTGTTTGCTATTGAAGAGAATTGTACGCATTATCTGTTTGCCTATGTTTGATCCTTGACAAAGTGATTGATTTTCTTTTTATATGAAGAAACAAATGACTTGATTGAATATCTGGTCATCAGTTTCTTTCATTATTTTTTGGGGGGGTTGTTTGATTTTTCATTCCTTCGAATGTGATATTCATTAGAATTTTATACAAGTTATCAATTTCTTGTTCTGTGCATTGATACTACAGTTTCCTTTTAGCAGTGACAAGGAAACTGAACATTTTCCCCTTTCTTTTCAGTGTAAGTGTCAATGTCCCAGCATACCAAGTCACAGTGTATTTTGTGAAATTATTAATGATGTGTAGGCTACACAAAAATGGCATAATTAATATACAACCACGTGCCAATGCTGTCAGTCCATTGGACGTTAGACAAGAGCCGAGAGGTAGTAGTGGCCTGTTATTCTTCTTTCACCTTAACCCGTAGTCCCGTGGACCGTGGGGGCACCAATGAAGATTTATCAACCAGCTTCCTCCACTCCCTGCGGTCCTCTGCTTTTCGTAGAAATTTGTTCTAAACCAAGGCCAGTCCACCCTCTGATGTTGTCTTTCCATCGTTTTCTCTGTCTGCCTCTTCGTCTCCCTCCTTGTACTGTTCCCTGTAGTACAGTCTTGGCCAGTCCACATGTTCGTGTGACGTGCCGTACCACTTTAGTTTGTGTTTTTTCACTGGTCAGGAGCTCTTCATAATAGGCCTAGTCGGATGGCGTTTTCAATTCTATCTTTCAATTCTGCCTTTCACTTCCTCATTAATGGTGTGATCTCTGTATGAGATACCGAGGAGTTTGCCAAAGCACCTCATCTCGTTGCCTGTATCCTTCTTTCAATGTCTGATGTTATGGTCCACGTTTCACATGCGTACACAAATAATTATACACATGATCAGGTAATGCATCAGTCTGATCTTGAAGCTGATGGTAATGTTCTTGTCGTTCCAGAGGACTTTCAGTTTGAGTTTGGGGGAGACGGGATAGCCTAGTGGTTAGAACATTGCTCTCGCAATCTGACGACCCGGGTTCAATTCCCGTTCAAGGGGATATTCTTCTCTGGAGTTAACATCAGTGCAGACTCCACTCTCCCCAAAAGTCCTTCGACTGAGGCTATAAACCGAGGCCGCGTGTGCGAACGCACGCAGAACATATTGCGCACACGTTAAATCTTGTTCCGCTTTTCGTAAGAGTAGGCCATTGTGTGCTGGTGGGAACAGATGACAATTTACAAAACTGCATACACACAGGAACTGGAAGTATAAATGCACATAAGTGCTTATTCGATTATCCTCGATATAAAAGAATAAAAAAATAAGCAAAACAAAAATCATTGCAGCTGTGGTCTGGGCTATCCTGGTGAGAATTTCAGGTTTTGATCCTTCATCCGATATTATAGGCCTAGCTCCCAGATATTTAAAGCTATGGACAGTCTCGATTTCTGCACATAGTAAGTGCAACAGCTCACACCTTTGGGTATTTGCAATACTCTCTCTCTCACCGAGCCTTGTATGAACTTAAAAAGAAAAAGCAGTCTTCAGGAGGGAACACGCTAGGCCCTATGTGGGCGGAGCCTCGCCAGCATCCCCCTATCAGCCGTATAAAAGGGTGTTCCCGCGGACATTTGGCGCTTTTTGCAATTCTCGCCGAGTTGATGAAAAGAATTATGGATATCTCCAAAAGTTTTGCATGTGCCTACTTTGAAAAGGATTACGGATATTTCCAACCTTTTGCATGTGCCTGCTTTATTGGATAGCATTGTATCCTTTGCCTGAGGATGGGGGCAATCAGCAGCGGCATACAGAGCATGCTGTTTGCCTGCCAATTACAGCAGCTGACCATTCTAGTGGCCAAGCAGATGCATCAACCCCCTAGAAAAGGTCAGGGTTCAAATTCTATTCCACATGCAACTGATATCAGGGTGTGTCATATGCATTGTTTCCATTTCATGATACAATGATTGTATTGTTTGCACAATGAAAATAGAATCAATGAGTAAGTGATGTGCAAGTATATTTTTTATTATTTCCATCGAAGAAAAGAAAATGATAGCACTGAGAAAATGAAAAGCAGTAGTTATTGAGTTTTTTTTTTTTACCTCAGCAAGTATCAATGCATGTTCCTGTGTGTGATCTAGATGGAAGAAGGCACCTTTTGTATCTTGGACTTGGTATTATTATTTTCCTTTGAGCTGCAGCAAACGATCCCGGCACAGACAGCCATATCGTTTAGCGTAAGCCAGCACACTACATAGGCCTAGCACACGGCCCAGCCTCAGCATCTGCACATCGGCACTGTTGTAGGCCTGGTTGCTTTTGGTATCATTGTGCTATTGGCAAACAGCACTCAGGCTCGGCTTTTCCCCCTGAGTGCTGGGCTGCAGCAAACGATCCCGGTACAAACAGCTATATCGTTTGCAGTAAGTCAGCTGCCCACTACACAGCCCCCCAGCCTGGACATCTCGGCGCTGTGGTTGGCCTGGTTGTGTATCACTGTTTACCCTGTCAGGCCCTAGGTCATCAGTAACTGTATCAATTAACAGAGGCAGCCTTCCTTTTTCCAAAGGGGTAGGCTAAGCAGGTAGCTGTACTCTCTCTCTCTCTCTGTGTCTCTGTCTCTCTCTGTCTCATTGTCTGTCTGTCTGTCTGTCTGTCTGTCTGTCTCTCTCTCTCTCTCTCTCTCTCTCTCTCTCTCTCTCTCTCTCTCTCTCTCTCTCTCTCTCTCTCCTCCTAATCAGGAAAAAAAAGGTATATGAATGCTTATTCTGTAACCCTTGGAAAATAAAGAATATCTTTGTGTCTCACTTCTTGTTAAAAATGTTGCTAATAGTTTAAAAGGATTTTTCTTCTTTGAAGATATTAAAACTCTCTCTCTGTCTCTCTTTCTCATGTCCTTCCGATGAGACTATAAACCATGGCCAATATCCTGTGTGGGAACGCACATGTTAAAACCCCTTCCTCGGAAGAGTAGACCATTGTATGCCATGGGACCAGATGACAAAATTTACAAAACTGCATACACGCTGGGACTGGGTGTAAAAAAAGTACCCCAGTGCTTATTCCATTATCCTCGAAATGAAAGAATAAAATCTCTCTCTCTCTCTCCTTACTTATTCTTTTTCTTCTTCTTATTATTATTATTATTAACTCTTCTTTTACTTGGTGTCTCCTTTTCTCCTTCTTTATAATTTTGACCTTTTTTTGTTACTGTTAGTTTTGCTTTTGTTTTTTGTTATTGTTTCGAGAGTGTACTTAGGGTGTTTTTTGTTTGTTTGCTTTTCGTTGGAATTTTTTAAAGGTAGGTGTTATTGGTTATTTTATTTGCTTGATTATTTTTCTTGTCTTTATTTAGCTCCTGCACCCCTTAGGAAATGTTATCACATGGTAATTGATTTGGTGGATAAAGGAGTCTATCTTTCCCCCCTTACCAAATACTGTTGTCATTATTCTTTTTATTCGGTTCCTTCTTTACATTGAAAAATTATTTGTACAATCTTCATTTTTCTTTCTTAAATTTTACCTGTTTTAGTTGTTTTGGGTCTGTGAGAGCCCTTTGTATTGTGGAGAGGGTTTCTTGGTTTAAAAAAAAAAGTTGCTGTTCATTTTGTTTTGCTTTTTTGTTTTGTTGGTTTTTTCTTGTTTATTTATTTATGTTTATTTTTATTCTGTGAGTGTATGGGTATTGGGCTTATTTTAGTAAATGATGTATTCCAAAGGGTGGGGACTGGATGTATAAAAGCACATGAGTGCTCATTCATTATCCTGGAAAAAAAAAATCTCTCTCACTCTCTCTCTCTCTCTCTCTTGCTTCCTTCTCTCTCCTTTCTAGTTCACCTCACCTGGTTTACTTAATGATAATCAGTGTGTTTGGACATTAATGTTCGGGCAGTTGGGAATTTATGTCTTTGTTAAATATATATTAACCTCTTTTTTCCTCAAATCACACACACACAGGATTAAGAAAAAGTGTATGTGAATACGCACAGGTTATGGGAACACCTTATTCTTTCCTCTTAGACTGAACTAAACCTCTAGAGGTGAGTTTAACCACAAACCAACCTTGTTATTTACCTGCTGATTCTCCGTCACTCAGCCGTTAAACTGTAGGTTATGTCAAAGAGTCAAGTCTGGCGTTTTTCTTTGTTGTTTGTTCATTTGTTGTTGTTGTTTGTTTGTTCGTTTCCTGTTGTTGTTTGTTTGTTGTTGTTGTTCTTGTTGTTTTTACAGATCCCTCTCACAAGCACAGAGACCCTGCTTTTCCTTGTCTTTCAAGATGCTGGCAAAGCATGCACACAACGCAAACACTGCAGTTTATACGCCGAAAACAAAGAATCAAATCAAATGTTTGAACAAGATATTTCTTTGTCTTTCCCATTTGCGAACCCACGCAGAACATCTTGCGCATACGTTAAAATCTGTTTCGCTTTTAGTAAGAGTAGGCCATTGTGGCTGGTTTGAACGGATGACAAAATTTACAAAACTACATGCACACGGGAATGGATGTAAAAGAAGCACTTGAGTGCTTATTCATTATTCTCAAAATAAAAGAATAAATAAATAAACTATAGGATAGGACATTCAGATCGATGCAGGTGTCAGTTTTGACAGATCAGCTGCTTTTCTCTTCATTTCTGTGGTAAGGAAATACTTTTCGGTTTTGCTAGTTTGTTTGTTTGTTTGGATAGTCGGTTGCTTTTTCAAATGTTGAATGCTTTTTTTCCATTATGTATGTTGTTATTGGCTTTTCCAAGCCAATGTTAGGCAGCATCCAGCGTGGTTACCAAGTGGATGGGTGACCGTTTGCACGTCTTGGCTTCAGCAGTCCCCCAGTTCACCCAGCTGTAAATGGGTACCTGCCCTCTTTAGGGTCAGGGAAGGTAAAGCAGCGAGGGAGAGGAGGTGGGCGCCGCCCTCAATATGCTGGTCCCTGGAGAAGCTGAGGTCTCTGATGCCTCGCTCCCCCACGACCACATAGGTGATGGGACACCTTTACCTGTTGTGTTAGGTTGTGACAAATAGTAGAGGAGTTTCTCGTCGTAGAGACTTTGTACCACTGCCCTCCATTTCTGCCTCAGTTGTCCTTGACCTCCTGTGCACAAGTCCAGCTTGCCCACACCTGCACACGCTGACATCCATGCACACACACACAATATTGCACATGATGTAGCAGTATGTACTGACAGAATGACAGTGGAGAGTGTGCATGAATAAAAGTACCTGGGGAACAATAATGTATGATAAACTAGTTTTACTGCAAAAACATCTCAGTCAAGAAATGCCAGTCCCGAATAATTTTTGTTTTTATAAACGAAGAAACCATCAAGGTAACCCAAAAGTTCTGCAAAGTGTGTATGGCTGTTTTATTCAGTCAGTCATTTGTTTCTGGTTTATTTGTTGGGATGGTTGTGTAAGTGTTAAAGACAAATCTGCATTATATCAAATTGTACAGAGATGTCCGGGACATTGTGGGCAGCACACAAAACAGTTTAACCGAGTTGTATGAATATCGTGTGGGGAAAAAAGCAAGAGAAATTGTGAGTGATGATAGGCATGTTTTGGAAAAATAGTACAAGCTCTTTCCATCTCAGAAAGGTTACAGGTTCCTAAATTTAAAACTCTCCAGTGCAAGGGCATTTTTAGACCAAAATCAATAGTAGTATTAAACGAAAACAAAAACCCAGAAGAGATAGGGGGTGGAGAGGGAGTGAGGGAGAGGATAGGGTGAGAGAGCGAAATGATGATGATGATGATGATGATGAACATACTGCTGATTTTTTCTGTGTGTAACACTAATGATTATAGATCTTCACGTTGATATCAAGAGTATGTCAGATTTTATTTTATTTATTTATTTTATACCACTTTAAGTCACGAGATTTCTCTGCGTGAAATTCGGGCTGCTCTCCCCGGGGAGAGCGCGTCGCCACAAGAGCAGCGCCACCTTTTTTTTTTTGGTCTGCAACTGTATTTGTTTTCCTATCAGAGTGGCTTTTTTCTAAGAATTTTGCCAGGGACAACTCCCTTGTTGCCGTGGGTTCTTTTACGTGCGCTGAAAATTTAGTGTAACACACAGGACCTCGGTTTATCGTCTCATCCGAAAGACTAGCGCCCAGACCACCACTCATGGTCTAATGGATGGGGAAAAATTTCGGGCCCAAACGGGGTACGAACCATGCACACACCCGACCCGGACTTTTCGCATTCTAGACAGGCGCGTTACCTCTAGACCACCGATCCACAGATAATTGTGTTGTTTGCACAGAGAGCACAAGGTGTGGACTTTGTATGGCGCTGTAAGCTTTTTTGTTTGACACAGTCCCTTTTCTAGTCACGTGTGCTCCTAACAATCATTCTGAATTTTATGGCATGTAGTGATTCAGTCTTTTATCCATCTGATGTGGAATCCTTCGCTCCTAACCTAAATGAGTATCTCTGTTTTGAGATGATAAAGTATTTACAATTGGCAATCTCTCTCTCTCTCTCTCTCTCTCTCTCTCTCTCTCTCTCTCTCTCTCTCTCTCTCTCTCTCTCTCTCTCTCTCTCTCTCTCTCTCAAAACAAAAACAATACTGCCAAGAAAAGCATATTCCTTCAAAACTCCACATACCATTCCTATCTGTTTCTGAGGTCTATAATTATCTGAATCACCTCAAACAATCAAGAACGTGTGGTCTTGATGGAATAGACAGCAGAATACTGAAATTCTCAGCTCCAGTTATTACAGACACACTGACACGTATCCACCTTTTGTCTTAATAAGAACTATTTCCCCAACGCCTTCAAAACTGCTATGGTGATTCCAATCGGCAAGTCTGGTGACACTTCCGATCCCTCAAACTATAGGCGAATCTCCATTATATCTTAACTTTCAAAACCCTTGGAAAAACATATGAATAAACACCTAGTCCACCATATAGATATTAACAACTTACTTCACCCAAATCAGTCTGGATTTAGAAAAAATCACTCGTGCCATACGGCATTGACTAGTCTTGTAGACAATTAGCTGTCAAACATTAATGACAATTAATTTTGTGGAGTACTATTTGTAGGTTTTAAAAAAACATTTGATACAATTGACGCAGACTTCTCATTAAAAAGCTAGACCTAATCTCTCTACAAATACTTTAGAACTTCTTGCTTCTTATCTTACAAACAGGCAACAGTGTGTCTCAGTAGCTAGATCCACATCCACACTAAAACCCATTCATTATGAAGTACCACAGGGATCCATCTTAGGACCAATTCTCTTTTCATTATACATGAATGACCTTCCTCTCCATATCAAATCCAAATGTAAATTTTTTCCTGATGTTTCAACCATTATATTATATGAGCAATACCGACATTAACAGTCTTGCAAAGACATTACCAAAAAAAGCACTGATGATCTTGTCAAATGGACTGAACTGAACCACATGTCTATACTTCTTCTTCTTTCTTCTTTCATCTTCCGCTGGTGCCATTCCGCGTCGCGGGGAGACACAGACGTCTGTCTGCAGCTAGGCGGGAGGCTTGATGTAGTGACAGGTCATGGGCTCGCAGGGTGTCAGCCACGGAGTCGCTCCATCGTCTCCTTGGTCTACCTCTGGCTTTCCAGCCATTGTATTTGGTGGTGTATGCCCGTAGGGCTGGTTGGTTGGGCGGCATTCTAGTGAGGTGACCAAACCACCTGATCCTTTGTTGTTCCATATGGTGGAGAATTGGTGTTAGTCCGACCATGTCTCTGATCACCTCATTCTTGATCTTGTCGCGTCTGGTTTTGTTGACAGCTTTTCTCAGGCAGCGCATTTCACATGTGACCAATTTTCTCTCTAAGGCTTTTGTTAGGGCCCATGTCTGACACTGGTATGTGAGTGTTGGAACGAAGATGGCGTTGATGAGTTTTGCCTTGGTGCTCATTGGGATGCTGGAATGTTTTAGAAGGCGGGCGAGTTGGTAACTGACTGCGTTCGCTTTCTGGCATCTTGTTTCTATCTCTCTGTCCAATTTTCCATCTTCAGTGAAGAGGCTGCCAAGGTATTTAAATTCTTTGGTCTGTTTCAGCTGGGTGCCGTTGATGTTGATGTCCAGCTTTCCTGGATTTCTGCTGACAGACATAACTTCTGTTTTGGTGATACTGATCTTCATGTCTATACACCCCCCCCCCAAAAAAAAATGCATGCTTATCACCACCAGATAAAAGCGACGAAATCTATCTCATAAACTTTCTCCAATCCATATTAAAAAGGAAGCAATCGAACAAACATCTCACCACAAAGTTCTAGGAGTAACAATGAAAATCTCAGCTGGCACTACTACTACTAATAATAAATGGAATTTATATAGCGCTATATCTTGCAAAAACAAATCAAAACGCTTGCATTCATCCTACTCTAACACGTGCAACAAGTTACAATTAATAGTTTTTACAAATTCAAATGTATACACACACGTGCACGCACACACAGGCAGAAATACACACACACACACACACACACACACACACACACACACACACACACACACACACACACACACACACACACACACACATACACACACACACATAGAGGTTATGCACCTTGACAGGGTGATGGGGGTTTGGGCTGTTGAGGGCAAGGACAGAAATGAGATGAAACAAGAGGGTAAAGTCTTAGGTTTGAAACAAATGTGTTTTGAGGCTGGATTTTAAAGTGTCATAAGTAAGCTTTTGGCGAAGAGAGAGAGGGAGGTTATTCCAGATCGATGGACCAGAAATAGAGAAAGAGCGATGGCCAACAGTGGATTGGTTGAATATAGGTATTCATAAGCACAAGGTATCTGCAGCAGAGTGGAGGGAACAAGGAATGTACAGGTGAAGACATTCACAGAGGTAGGAAGGTGCTGTTTTGTGAAGACATGTGTAACAGAGGGTACTGATCTTATAGTTTGCTCTCTGTGATACAGGCAGCCAGTGGAGAGATCGCAGGAGAGGACTAAAATGCTCATATTTTTTTCTTTCTGAGGACAAGTCGTGCTGCAGAGTTTTGTATACTTGAAGGGAGTGGAAAGATGATGCTGGCAGACCAGCCAAAAGAGAATTGCAATAGTCCAGACGTGAGAGAATGAGAGACATGACTAGTTTGGATGTTGCATCAGTGGACAGGTACTTTCGAACCGCACTAATACGTTGTAATTGATAGTAGCATGACTGACAAGTCTGGGTGATGAATTTTTGCATGGAGAGTGTGTTGTCGATAATGGCCACTACATATTTTACAACAGTGGATAGAGGGACAGATGTATTGCCAAATTCTATTGAAGCTATTGTGATGGAAGACAGTTTGTGTTTGGTCCCTACAAGCATAGCTTCGGTTTTATCTACATTTAGCTGCAATTTGTTCTGTATCATCCAAATTTGGTTGTCTTGAAGGCAGTAGGACATATTTGTTAAGAAAGAAGTTAGATTTTCAGGAGTATCACTGCTCAGAATCTGAGAGTCATCTGCATAAAAATGATGGCTGATCTGATGATGATTTATTATATGTGAAAGTGGAGCAGTGTAGAGAGTGAAAAGAACAGGGCCAAGAACTGATCCCTGTGGGACTCCATATTCCAGTTTGACAGGTGATGATTGAATCTTGTTTACTGCAGCTGTTTGGAATCAGTCTGTGAGGTATGAATTAAACCAGGCGAGGGCTGTGCCTGTAATACCAAACGTGCTTTGGAGACAGGAGAGAAGAATTGAATGGTCTATGGTGTCGAAGGCTACAGATGA
>CM054138.1:79572986-79617986 GCA_028751875.1 Rapana venosa | reverse complement strand
GGTCATTCCAGGTCAGCAGAGAAAGAGCAGCGCCAACGGTGGATTGGTTAAATCTAGGTATTTGTAGGCACAAGGTATCCGCAGCAGAATGGAGGGAACGTGAAGGAGTGTACAGGCGAAGACATTCGCAAAGGTAGGAGGGTGCAGTTTTGTGGAGACATTTGTAACAGATGGTACTGATCTTATGATTTAGTCTCTGTGACACAGGCAGCCAGTGGAGAGATCGAAGAGAGGGGTAATGTGCTCAGATTTTTTCTTTCTGAGAACTAGTCGAGGTGCGGAATTTTGTATACGTTGAAGGGAGTGGATAGATGATGCTGGCAGACCAGCCAAAAGAGAATTGCAATAGTCCAGACCTGAAAAAATGAGAGAAGTGACAAGTTTGGGTGTTGCATCGGTGGACAGATACTTTCGAATTGCACTAATATGCTGTAATTCATAGTAGCATGACTGACAGGTCTGGGTGATGAATTTTTCCATAGAGAGTATGTTGTCGATAACAACACCTAGATACCTCACAGCAGTGGATAGAGGGACTGATGTATGCCGAGTTCTATTGAAGCTGTTGTAATGGAAGAGAGTTTGTGTTTAGTCCCTATGAGCATGGCTTGTTTTATCTGCATTTAGCTGTAATTTGTTCTGTGTCATCCAGTTTTCAATATCTTCACAGCAGTGGGTCATATTTGTCAGGAGAGAAGGCAGATTTTCAGGAGTAACACTGCTTTGAATCTGAGAGTCATCTGCATAAAAATTATGGTTGATTTGATGAGGGTTAATTATATGTGACAGTGGGGCAGTGCAAAGAGTGAAAAGAACAGGGCCTAGAACTGATCCCTGTTGGACTCTGCATTCCAGTTTGGCAGGTATTGATTGAAAGTGCAACTGTCTGGAATCGGTCAGTAAGGTATGAATTAAACCAGGTGAGGGCTGTGCCAGTAACACCGAACGTTTTTTGAAGACGGGAGAGAAGAATAGAGTGGGCTATAGTGTCGAAGGCTGCCGATAAGTCGAGTAGAGTGAGAAGGGAGATTTTCCCCGAGTCAGAAGCGAGTAGAAGCTTCTTGCCTGTTTTTGTTTGCATGTCTCTGCTACAGTTTGTTACTATATTCTATCAATAATAGTTTGTACAAGGAATTACTAGCCCTACGCTCGTTGATATGAAGATCTGTTGATATCTAGTGATAAAGACGCTGTCTATCTGTTCACATACCAAAAATCACGTATTGATATGCACTGTGGACTTCACACTTGATAAAAAGGCGCAGCGTAAACAAAACACGTCCGTCTTGAGAGATTCACCCTCCAGCCCTCAGATGAAGAGAGAGAGAGAAGGAGAGAAGGAGAGAAGAGAGAGAGGAGAGAGAGAGAGAGAGAGAGAAGAGAGAGAGAGGAGAGAGGAGAGAGAGAGAGAGAGAGAGAGAGAAAATGACAATGAAAAATTTTCTTTTATTTCGAGGATAATGAATAAGCACCTATGTGCTTTTTTACATCCAGTCCCCGCCTTTAAGGATATATATGATAATAAAATAAAATAAAGCCCATAGCAATACACTTACAGAGTTTACGAAAAAATATCTACATAAAAATCCCCACAAAAATCATCGAAGAGAGAGAGAGGAGAAAAAAAGTAGCAACAAGTAAGAAAGAAAGCAGAACAGAAAACACAGAAACAACCCAAAAAATAGCAAGAACCAAGAGCAAAACAAAAACGGCAACAACAACAAGGGGAGAGGGAACAACCGAAAGTCCCCCCTCAAAAAAGCAACAACAACCCCAAAAACCCCAAAACCAAAAAAGAACCAAACAAAGCAAAACCACCATAAAATAAAGGAGAAAAAAACCCGTAAATATTTCATTTTGGTAAACAGAAAGAAACGTCAAAATTTTTTTTGTGCTTTTATGGGGGGCAACAGCAAAAGTAAACTACATGAAACAAATATTGTATAAGCAATTTGCATCTCCATGCACACGTACACACACACACACACACACACACACACACACACACACACACGCGCGCGCGCACTCACACCATGCATCAATGCCAACATCAAATCTTTATGAATATCATGTATAGTCAGGGAGAGAGAGAGAGTCTGATGTATGCCAATCTGAAATGTAGTTTTCTTGTGTCTTTCAAGATAATGATACGTATTGATGTGCCTGTCAGTATTGTAATTGCCCTTCATGGGATGAATACAGTGTTTTTGACTTGACAAATCAGGCCCAGTGCATCCGACTTCGGCATAAGAGAGAACTGTTATATTTTAAATATTTCTAGAAAAAAAAGACAGAATGGACCAAGACGGCAGAAAACAGACAAGGAGGAGGTGACAGGAAGAAAGGGAACAAGGCAGAAACAGAGGGATAGAAAAGAGGAAATTTCAAGCACAGAATTTCCAGAATGTGGGGATGCTATTTATACTGATAGTGTGTGTGTGTTGGGGGTGGGGGGGGGTGTTCTAAAGCGTAGGATGGTTGACTGGGCAGCAGGGACTGCTGGGAAGAGTGGTTTCTCTTCTCCGGGGAAAGGGCCCGTGCACAGTGGGGGACTTTTTCAGGTTTTTGGATGTGTGAAAACAAAAAACCAAAGGCAACTCCCCGAAAGGGGTTTAAACGTTTCGTGAATACAAAAAAACCAAACTGTCCCCTTTGAACGACGGGTTTGGGACCACCCAAGCCACGTTTAATTTAACCACAGAGTTCCCCATGACTGGGGGGCCCTGTCAAAAAAGGGAAAAAAGAAGTCCGGTTCAAAGTGTGTGATGGTTTGCTCCTAACTTGCCCCCAAACCCAGCGACCGGGGAGTAGTGAATGGTCTGGGTGTTCATTTTTCCCGACGACCCCCATAAAAAGGGGTCCCATGTTTTCAAAATTTTTGGGCCCGCGGTAAAAGAACCCTTTGCAACTAGGGGTTGTCCATGGAAAAAATTTCTGTAAAAAAAACCCAAACTTGATGGGAAAAAACGTTCTTTTTTGTGAGGGCCACTCCCCCTTTGAGAGAAACCCAAATTTTTCATGCAGAGAAATCTGTCGGATTTACAATACAATCCCTGCCCCCAACAACGCTGCCAACATTTTTTTGCCGGATTTTTGGGGAGGGAGGAAACAGCATTTGTTGATGTTTTTAAATCCCCAGAAGACCAATTCCCCCTAAAACCCAATTTCCCTTGCCCCGCTTGCTGGGGGGAAAGAGGAGGGGGACAGGGTCTTTAATCGGGGAAAAAATGCACCACATCCCGGAAACCCCGCAGCGGGGGAAAAAGCCTTACCCTACCCAGTATAATTTCATGGGCAAAAATGGAGATTGTAAACAATTCAAATACCTTGGACTGTGCTTCACCAAAGATTCGCTTGGTTGATCATAACAAAAAATGTCTGCTAAAAAAGAAATTTAAGGGTTTTTAAAGGGAAATTATTGAAGACTACCTCCCGGAAAATAAAAGGGAAGATAAAAGACCCTTGTACGTCCCAACATGGTATGCCCCATCAGCATGGGGCCCCCGGCCACATTTAGAGTATAGTTTAAGACTGGGGTGCCCCAGCCTAGAGCGGAAAGGATTCGTCTTGAGGCGTTTTATCAAAACCCCTCCAGCCAAAGAAAAATTTGATTGAAAAACTCCCAATGCCCTAAATTACAGGACAGGAGGCGTTTGGCTCGTTGTCTCCCCTTTTGCTATACAAAATCCAGCATAAAATTTGGTGGGGTGGGACATAAAAAAGGTTTGGCCCCAAAAGCTAGAGACCCCTTTGAAATAAACCCCCAGAGGAAAAGGGCCACCCCTTACCAATAAATATGTACGCCCAAGGGATGTCGCCCCCAATTTAAAAAATTAAAAAAAAAAAGAATTTGGGGAGGGAAAACCAACCCCCTTTTGGCCAGTTGTGGAAAAAGGTTTTTCCCCAACCTTTCCACCCCTTTTGGGGAAAGTTTAAAAGGGTGAATAAGGGAAAAAAAAAAAGGAAAAAAAAAATTAAAAAGGGAAGAAAAAAGGGAAAAAGAAAAAGAAGAAGAAAGAAAAAGAAAGAAGAAGAAGAAGAAAAATGGAAGGAAGGAAAAAAAAAAGAAGAAAAAGAAGGCGGGGTGGCCCATTTGGGCCAAACTGCTTGTTTTTTATTTAACTTTAAAATTAAGGGGCCCCATTTCCCCAAAAGTTTTTAAAAATCAAAACCCCCTTCCCGGGGTTTGGGGGGCTAAGCGTTTCACTTTTCCCAAATTTCCAAAAGAAAAATTTTCACCTGTTTGTAAAAAGTTTAAAATTTAAAAGCCTTGGGTGGTAAAAAATTTTAGGGATAAAAAAAGTACCGATTTTAACGGGTAAGGGGATAGAAAAAAATCCGGGCGAAAAAAAAGTGGGTAAAAAAATTTGCCTACTTTTTAACGTACTTAAAAAAAAACCCAAAATGACCTGACTGTAAACAGATTTTTGAGGAATAGAAAACAAATGACCTAAATGTAAACGAAAAATTGGGAATAAAAAACCCAAATTGACCGGGACTGTAACCGTTAATTGGGGAAAGTTAAAAACCCCCAAAGGCCAGACTTTTTCCCCGGAAAATTTTAAAGGAGAAGAAAAAAATTTGGCCTTTTTTTTTAAAAAACAGATTAATTTGGATATAAAATTTCAAATGCCCCCCCCTACGGGTAAACAGGTTTTAAAGGGGGGAATAAAAACCCCTTTTTAGGGTTTAAAAAAAGGTTTTTGGGGAAAGAAAACCCCCCAAATCTGGGTTAAACGGTTTTAAGAAGCCCCCCTCCTTTCGGGTAAACAAATTTTGGGGAAGTAAAAACCCCCCTTCCAAAAAGGGTTTCTAGACATTTTCCCCCCCATCTGGTTTAAAAAAGGTTTTCTAGCGTTACCCCCCCCCCAATCGGGCCCTTAAACAAGGTTTCTAGCATTTCCACCCCCCCCCCCTTCATCTTAACAAGGTTTTTTGCATTTTTCCCCCCCCCCATCGGGGCTAAACGGGTTTTTCTAGACATTTCCCCCCCCCCCCCATCGGGAAAAACCCAAGGTTTTCTGGGACGGGTTTCCCCCCTTTGGGGCTAAAAAAAAAAAAAAAAAAAAAAAAAAAACCCCCCAAAGGTTTTCTAGACATTTTCCCCCCCCCATTTTTTGGCTAATAAAAAAAGGTTTCTAGACATTTTTTCCCCTTCTGGTAAAAAAGGGTTTTTCTAGACATTTTTCCCCTCGGGCCCAAAACAGGTTTTTGGCTTTTTCCCCCATTGGCTAAAAAAAGTTTCAAAGACATTTTTCCCCATTGGCTAAACCCAATGGTTTCTAGACATTTCCCCCCCTTTCTTTTTTTAAACAAGGTTTCTAGCATTTTTCCCCTTTATCGGGTAAAAAGGTTTCTGCTTTTTTCCCCATCTGGAAAACCAAAGGTTTTGGGACTTTTTTCCCCCCTTTTTGGGCCCCAAAAAAGGGTTTTCTAGACATTTTTCCCCCATCGGGGTTAAAAAATTTTTTGGGACATTTTTCCCCATCTGGCTAAACAAGGTTTTTAGACATTTTTCCCTTTTTCGGCTAAAAAAAAGGTTTTCCCTAGCATTTTCCCCCTTTTGGGGCTAAAAAAGGGTTTTAGACAGTTTTCCCCCATTGGCTAAAAAAAGTGCCCCTTGGCTTGAAAACAGTGTTTGGGGGACATGGGTTTGGGTTACTTCATTATCAAAAATTTGAAAGAAATCCCTCCACTACAGGGGGGGAAATAGGGCTAATTAAAAGAAGAGCATTCGGGTTCTCTCCCCTCTCTCCTCCCTCTCTCTTTTCTTCTTCTCTTTTCTCTCTCTTTTCTCTCTCTCTCTCTCTTTTCTCCCCTGTGTCAGATTGCTTTTTTCCCACAGTCTTAACTGCAACCCTAAGGTGTTTTATTTAAATTATGTCTCCAAAGTACCTCCCCCGGTTTGCTTTGTTTTTTTCCTTAAAAAACAAGCAGAAACTGAAGTACAAATTGCTATTAGAAGCAAATATAATTTTCCCCCCTTTTTTGGTAAAATGGGGGGGGGGGGGGGGGGGGGTTGTTTTTTTCTGGATCATAAGATAAACCTGCATTTGGGTATTTTGTTTTTCAAGTTTTCCCCTTGCAGCCTATGACGTCTGTTTTTGCTGTGATTTTTTTGATAAAGATTTAAATGTTATATGTTGGCTAGGGCTAAACAAAAACAAAAACATTTCCCCCTTTTTGGGAAAAAAATTTGTGAAAATCCCCCTGGGTTCAGAAAATAGTGAAAAATTTTTGGGGTAAGAGATCCCCCCCCCCCCCTTCCCTCCTCCCAATTTTTTGGGTAGGGGCATTCTGACTTAGGGGAATTGCTAAACACGAAAAAAAGGGGCCCACCTGTGTGCATGGCGTTTTTTAAAAATGTTGTCCCCCATTCCAAACCGAAAACGAAATGGCCTACTTATCGAAAGGAAAAAAGGGGTTTTTAAGGTGTGCGTGCGGGCGTACGTGTGTGTTGTGTGAGAGAGACTGTTTTTTTTGTTTGTGTGTCGGGGCAACTACCCAATTACGGGTATTAGGGGAAATTCGAAAGAAAATGCCCCACTTTTTGAAACACCCAAAAAATTTGTCACTTCTTCTTTTTTTTAATTTTGGGAAATTTTTGAAATTCCTTTTGTCTTGCCCCGGCCAGCACCATCTTTTCCCTCCCTTCAACGTATCCCAAACTCCGCACTGGGACTGTTCTCAGAAAAAAACTTTGGCACTTTACCCTCTCTTGCGATCTCTCCATGGCTGCCTTTTGCCACAAGGGGTAAATTATAAGATCAGTACCCTCTGTTTTAAAAAGTTTTCCCACAAAAATGCACCCTCCACCCCTGTGAATGTCTTAAAACCCGTACACTCTTTTAAAGTTTCCCCCCGCTCTATTTTTTAACCTTGTGCCTAAGAATACCCAGATTCAACCAATCCCTGTTGGCCGCGCTCTTTCTCTTTTCGGGCCATCGGGCCTGGGAATTTAGCTTTCCCCTCTCTTTCGCCGAAACCTAGTTTTCACTTTTAAATCCAGCCCAAGATTATTTATTTAAACCAAAGATTTTTCCCCCTCCTGTTTTATTTCAGAAATTCCCCCCTTCAAATAACCCAAGGATTTTTTAAAACCGCCTCAAGAAAATTTATTTCAAACCTAAGATTTCCCCCCCCATGGTTTTATTTCAGAAACTATCCCACCCTTTATAAAACCCCTGTCCTTTTCCCCTGGGTATTATGCCTGTGTGGTGTGTGTGTGGGTTTTTAAAAAAAAATTTGGGCTTGTTGAAAATTTTTTTAATTGATTTTGTTGCATTTGCCCCATGTTGGGAAAAAAATCTGTTTGCTTTTTCATCAATTTCCTTTGTTCCTTATTGGCCCCCTAGGGCAGCAACAAAAGTTCTCCCTTCCCGTCTGTCCTGGGCCCGCTTCCCGGGTGGGGGACCCCGGTATGTTTGGAAAGGGCTTCAGCTCTGTTTCGACAGTTTGAAAGCCAAGTGTTTTGGGTCGCCCCGTTTGCGTTTTCCCTCTGGTGTCCCGTGGAGGGCTGTTGGGCAAGTTTCTCTGTTCCCGCGGCAGATAAGCCCTATCCATCCCCATCCCTATTTATGATGATGTTGTCCATGCTTTCTTTGGGTTTCAACGGGCCAAAAAATTCTTGGTTTGGGGGATGGTCTAGGCAGAAAAGGGGCAAGATTCTTCTGAGTTTTCGGGGTGGAAAGTGGGGGTTTGTTTGTCGAGGTCCTCCCCGTCATCCTCCGCACTCCGGGGCCGTCAAAAGGGTGGAAAATACCAGCCCCTTTTTTTTTAGTCTTAGTTTGGGTTTTGGTGCTGTACTGGGGCGATTTCCCAAAATTGTTCAAATTTTATAAGGGATTTTTGCTTTTTCTAATTTCCCGGGTTTTTGATGGGCGCTGCCTGCCCGCCGTTTATTTCCTTAAAAGTGGGTCCCCAGGTTTCGGGAACTCTTCAGTTTTTGGTTTAAAACTTCTCCATTCACTGTGATCGGTGAGGGGGGTTTTGAAAAGGGTTTAGTGTCTCCCCTTGTCTTTTTTGGTGATTTTAAACCCACTTGCTGTGCGAAAATGCTTGGGGGGATGTCGTCTCTTGAATGTGATGGTGGGGATGTGAGAGCAGTGCCAGATGTCGGCCAAAAAAATAGGGTTTTAAGCGTTGGGGGAGGGGGTCCAACAGATGCCCCCGTGATGGTTTTAGCTGTTGTTTGTCTCATCACCCAATCAATTGTCGGGTTTAAGAGTAGTTGACTTTGGGGGAGCCTTGTCTGCGCCGGGTTTTTACATTGAAATGGTTTTGGGTGTTTCCCAATCTGCCAACATGAAGGTGTTGTTTGAAGTTTTTAATGATTGGATAATCTCCTGTGGGATTCCATATGCTCGGAGTATGCGCCATTTCACTTTTTCAATGAAAGCTGTCAAAAAGGGGGGGGGTTTTTCAAAAAAATTTCGAAGTTGTTTACAGTTGGGCTCGCCATTCCCTGCCTGTTCGATGATGTTGGCAGGGTGAAGATCTAGTCTTTGAACTTTTCCTAGTCTAAAACCTGGGCCCGTTCCTTTTTTGAGTTGTTGGGCACTGCCTCGAGGGTTGTCCCATGTTGATCTTTTTTCCCCGAAAACTTTTTTGGGAAAAAAAGATAGCAGAGTTTATTCCCCTCCCGTTGTTACAATTTTTCAGGGCTCCTTTCTTTGGGATTTCCCGATGAATCCTTTTTGTCCAATCTTTCTTTGGGAAACTGTTTCTCCTCCCTTTTTGCTGCAAAGAGTGGCCCGAGAAAATTTAAATGCAAACTCTGGATCGGCCTTTAAAAGTTCTGCGTTGGGGGTTGTCCCGGCCCGGGGGTTTTCCATTCTTGGGGGAGTTGATTGCTGCTATAATCTTTTTTCCTTTTTGGTGGGGCTGTACCATTTAGTTTTGCATCAGGATCTTGTACATATGCCCCTTCCCAGGTTTGGGGGTGGTCTGTTGAGAACTTTGCTGAAAAAGTTCTGCCCATCTTTCATCTTGTTCTGTTCGGGGGTAAATTTTTTTTCCCTTTTTTATCTGGATTGGGGTTTCGGGGATTGCTCCGGGACTTGCCACCCCCCGGGCAGTTTGTGATTTTTATACAACCCGTCCTTGGGTCTCCCCTTTTCGGGGGCCCCCCCTCTGTTGTCTTGCAATATCATCCCTGGAGGGACGTTTTCTGTTCTTGTCATTCTCTTCACGTTTTGGGTTTTCTTCTCTGTACTGTTGTTTGTACCTTTCTCTTATCCCCTTGATTTTGTCTCTAAAATTTTCTTTTGTTCTCTCCTGTTCTCCAAAGGCTTGCCAGGGTGTCTGCGGGAATCCACCTTTTTCTCTTCCCCTGTCTCTTTTCCTAAGCTCGTTTCCTGGGATGTGTGTAGGCTGTCCTTTACTTGTTTTTCCCTTTGGGGTTTTTATTAGTCGTGTCGGAGGTGTGTAGTTTTCAGTATCCCCGTGCTTGGAACTTTTTTTTTCAGTGGAGGGGGGAAAACAAATCTTTACTTTGGTTTTTGCGCAGCTTTTCCACATCAAAAGTTTTCTTGGTTTCCCGAAACCTTTTTTTCCCCAGCTTCACTTTTTTTGGGGTTTCAGTGACAAGGGGGTGATCACTGCCAACTCGGCTCTTTTTCCTTACTTTTACATCTAGGAGCGATCTCCTCCATGTCCCCTTGATCATCAGGTGGTCGATCTGGTTTTTGTCTCTTCCCTTTTGGGGGAAAACCAGGTTAAAACTTGTGGATCTAGGGTGTGAAAAAAATGTCCCTCCAATGGCCAGGTTGTTTTGTCTGCAGGTTTTTCCCCCTTCTTTCTCCGTTGTCTTTTTGTGCCACATCCTTCTTTTCCCTGGCTCTTTTTGATTTTTTGTTGTCCCTTTTTTGACTTTTGCATTTAGGTCACCATCACCCTTTTCCCCTTTTCATTTGGTTTTTTTGGTTTTTGTTTTCCCTTTTTTAGCCTGTAATTGTTCATTTAAAAAGTACTTTGTTTTTCTCCACTGCGTTGGTTGGTGAAGCATGTATGTTTTTGGTTTAGCATGTTTACCTTTCTTTTTATCCTTTCGTCCTGCGGGTTTATAGGGGTTTTCCCCTCCCAGGATTTCTCCCTTCCCTTTTTTAAAAGATAAATTTTTACCCTCATGGTTGTTTGGTTTTCATTCCCCTACCCCTGTACCCCACTGTTTCCCGTGCTGGCTCTGTTTTTTGCCCGATCCCGTCCATCGACTTTCATGATTCCGAGAATATGGAAATTTTTAGGGTTTTCATCTCTGCTGTTAAATTGCGCTTTGTTTTTTTTTTTCTCAAACATGGTTTTCACATTTTTAGAAACCCTTTTTTTGGTTTTTATTTTTGGCCTTAAAAAAGACTTTCCCTTTTCCTTTTAGTGGCCCCCCCTTTTGGCTTTCCACTGAAAATTCATGCGAGTATCTTCCGGGTGACTCTGGGGGCCGTCACAAACCCCCATTTTTGATTTTTTTTGTTGCCGTTTTCCCTAAAAAACATTTTTTTTTTCAGGGAAAAGGTTTTTTAGCCGTGTGTATAAACCCCCCACCTGGGGAAAGGGTTCCCCATTTTTGTCCCTTTTCCCAATCCCGGTTTGGGAGGGCAGAGATTATTCTTGCGTTGCTTGCTTTTGCCCGGGGAGCCCCACAGGGGTTTTTTGCTTAACTATTGAATATTTATCTTTGATTCATGACTGTGAAAGTTAGGTTGAATGCATCCCCTTTGTTTTGTTTTTTGCAAGTTATAGCACTATTAATTTCCATTTTATTTTATGTGTGAGTGTTTGTGTGACTGAGCGTGTGTGTTAATATCTATGACAAATTTTCCCTTCCAATTTCCTAAAAAAGCATGGGTTGGGGGGCAGGGTAGGGGGTGGCATCAGCTGGAAATGCAACCATGGAGCTAAGAAGGTGGGGGGGGGGGGGGGGGGGAATGAAGAAAAAAGGGGGCCTGTTCCCCCCGTCAAACTTTTGAAGGTCTCAAAACCCCCCTCATTTGTCCATGCATTCATTTGTTTTTCCTGACTACACACAGCCTTCCGATGTGGCCTGTATGGTCGCGGATGCAAACTAAGAATACGTGACATGATAAGTTTCCTTCACCCTTTCTCTTGCCCCTGAAACCCCATTGCAGAAGCAAACAAACATCCCTCCCCAACAGTGGCAAAAAAATCTTCCTCTCTAATGGGGAAATAATCCCAAACTTTTACTTTGTTTTTTTTTTATTCCAAAAACGCTGAAAAAGGGCAAAAAAAAAGGTATTTTTTTTTTAATTATTAGTGGAAAAGTGTCACCCTGATAGTTTTTGAATAACGAAAACATGCTTTAAATTTTTAAGTGTAGGTTATTATTAAGAATTTTTAGAAAAAGTCAGGGCAAGTATGTCTATCTGTAGTTATCCTGATAGCATTAAATTACTAGGACAAAGGGGTTTTTAATGTAGCATTGAATACCTGGGACAACAAGGCATACACTCTGTTTAAGAGCTGACTTTGGTCAACAGAGAAACACTGAAAAATTCCCCATGCGGTGTGATTCATAAACAATTTTTTTTTAAAAAAGGTTTGCGGGTTAGGGTTGTTTACTTTGCGGGTTTGGCGCAGGCCAGCAGAGAATGGGGCACGCTCTAGTGAGGGGCAGTCACTGCTAGAGAAACGGGTTTTTGTGGTTTGTTTGTTTTTGTGTCTGAGGTGTATTTGTACTTTGATTTCAAATTTTTTTTAGATTTTTTTTTGGAATAGTGGACATTAAAGTCTTCATGTCTTATCTCTGCCATCTGTAAAAGGTATTTGTCCCCCAGGGGGGATGTGGCCCCATGAAGAAGCTATGTAAATTCTCCCATTACGTGAAGGTAACGCTATGCAGTGGAGGGTTTTTTAACCCCCACTCACGAAACAGAGCATGCCAATTTGCGGTGTACCCCAAAAATTTGTAACACCATTGCTTGATTGCATGGGGGGTAATCAAAATCCCCCCCCTGTCCATCCCCCGCTAAATCTCCCTGGTCCCGGGAATGTACCGACCTTGAACCCTATTCTGACACCATGTGTAACAGAGTGGAAAAGTTTTCTGCCCCATCTTTTTTTTATTTATTTTATTTCAAGGTAATAATATGTAGGGAAATTTTTATATAGGGAATCTTGTAAGCAGGATTATCGCACCCCGGGTGTCGGCAAGCCCAAGAAAATCCCATCATCAAATTATGACCTCTCTGACCATACAGTTGAAAAAGTAGAAGTTTTTTGAAGATTTGAAGTGACCATTAAAAAAATACCCAAAAGGGCATCATCTCATCCAAGGGGTTTTAAAAACCCCCAAGTAGGCCCGCTCTTACAACCCAAATTGGCCGGAACAGTTGGTAGTTTGGAATGGGGAGAAAAACAAAGGGGGGAAGTCTTGGGTTTGCTGCCCCCAAAGATTCCATTCCAATACCCTCTATCCCCAAAAGCAGTCAAGGAGGAAACCCTGGCTTGGCCAAACGGCAAGTCCAAAACCAAATAGATTTTATTTAACCCAGGCGCTTCAAATCCAGCTAACAAAGCCAAACAAGAACCTACCCTGGAGTGAATAGGCAGGACCAGCCTTGTGCTGCTGGTATTCAAAATAAAGGAAAGGGAAAAACAAAAGCCTGCAAACCACGTATCAAATTTTCGGGACAAATAAAAAGATCCAGATGTCGAGGAATCTTCCAAGCAAAGTTGGCGGACTTTTTGGGGCATTAACCCTCCGGCAATGCTCAAGGGACCTCCCCAACAATTAAATGAGGCGCCCGAGAAAAGCAGAAAAAGGGTTATCGGGTCAGGGAAAAAAAACCCCAGATGGACTCCCAATGAATCTTGGCCCTTGCGATACAAAAGGACGAAACCAACCAGGTTTTTTCCAACCTAAAGAATACCGGAGGCCAACAATCTCGTGAAGAAGTAAAGTTTTTAAAGGGCCAGAGAGAAGTGGATCAGTGTCAATGTGTGGATCGAAAAAAAACATGAAAGTGGGAAAAGTAAAAAATGAACCCTGAAGAAACTCACAAAACCATTCAAACCAAAACTCAGCATTTAAAACGCTCCGGGAAAACCCCTCACAGAAAACTCGCTGCTTGAACGGTGGTCTGAATATTGTCAAAAACTGTACAAACCCAAAACAACCTGACAAGAAAATAATAGAAAAGAAAGGCAAATTAAAAAGCACCCTCGACTACTATATGAGGGAAGAAGTGGAAGAAGCATCCCCAGCTTACCCGTAGGAAAGTCCCCAGGAGCGACAATAACAGCGAGCTGCTCAAGCATGGTGGCGAAAAAGTACACATATGTTCAGCTATCTTCAGAAGATTTGGGAGACAAACAGGGCCAAAAGAATGGGCACAATCATCATCATACCCCCGCCCCAAAAAGGGGAATTTTGCAATGCCCCAAAAATAAGAAAAAAAATAGCCCCATCAGCCACGCCGCAAGATCATGTCAAAATTTTTTGAAAGATCAAGAGGGGGCAAAAAAACACCTTGAGAGGAACAAGCTGGGGTTTGGGGAGGCAGGAGCACAATCGAAAGTTTTTTAAATGCCAATCAGATGGAAAAAAACTTCAAAAATCAGAGAGAACCCGTTCCCCAAATTCATGACTTCAAAAAGGCTTTTGACGAGTATGGACGAAGGCCCGTGGAGGCCCAGTGTTTGGATTGAAGAAGGTTGTGCAAAACCCTTCAAGCCTATACAAAACCCGCAAAACAGTGCAGTCCTTCTAAACAATCAGGTCGGGGGACTACTTCAAAAACCCCGTTGGGGTCCCACAAGGATGCCTGTTTTCCAGTTCCCGTTCAATCTGTTCTTTGGAAAAAAATATGAGAGGACCTCATGACTTCCCCCCTCCATCTCCATTGGCGGCAGACCCCTCAACAAATTAGGTTTGCCGATGCATTGACCCCATGGGGGAAGTTTAACAAGCTGCAAGTCTTTTGACCAGACTTGAGAACAGAGCTGGAGCATATGGGATGGAGGTGAGTCGGAGAAAAGTAAGACTTGTGAACAGAAAAAAACAATGCCACCGCAAATTTACATGAACGACCCCAAAAACTGGGGAGGTGACGCTTTTAAATACCTCGGCGTCACTCACAAAGGAGGGCGATCGACGACAGAAATCAAAAATCGAATGCCTGGCAACATCTTCCAGACAAAACTCACCCCCATATGGAAAAAGCAAAGAGATTAGTTTCCCCAAACAATAAAGCTCTACAAAGCCCCAATTCAGTCAATTGCGTTTGGAAATAAACCCGGACATTGATGCTGAAAAGCAAAGGGAATCCGTCATTGGGGAACAAAATGCCATAGAAAAACAGGGATATCTGGAGAGAACGAAAGACCAAGAATTTTTTCAAGAGTCAAAAAAACCGGCGGCAGGTCCACAGGAAACCCTTTTCACCTCGTCAAGAAGAAAAACTGAATGGTTCGGCCACGTCACCGCCACAAAAACTTGCCCAAAAAAAGTATGCGGGAAACACTCGAAGGGGGAGAAGGGGGGAAGACAGAAAAGTCATGGTGGACAACTCAGGAAGGACCAGGATGAAGATCGGCATACTGCGCAGAGCCCGGGGCCGGAGGTGGAGGGTTACCCCGGCATCGTCTTTCATGTTCCCCCCAGATGCAAAGGGCACGGGTCTGATGATGTGATGTGATGATGATGGGATGATGATGAGGGAAATTTGTTTTTAAAACAACAATCAAGCGCTCAGTGACTTTTTTTTCGAGGATAATGGAATAAGCCTCGTGTGCTTTTTTACATCCAAACCCCGTGTGTATGCGGTTTTGTAAAATTTTTATTTTTCCCCGGCACACAATGGCCTATCTTTCGAAAAGCGGAACAAGTTTAATGCGTGGTGTGTATGTGTGTGTGAAATTGTGGCTGTTTCAATTTTAAAGAACGAATTAAAGAATTTTTATTTGACAAAGCTACAGCCCTCAGTCAAAGGGGGGGCATTTTAAGAACATATTAAATGGAAGAATATGAAAAAGGGCATGGTAAAAAATCCAAAGTCCAGATAAAAGCCAACCCTATTTTCGTTATTACGTATAGGATCCGTTTTATTTATAGTTGCCTTTTTAACCGGATGAATTGACTCGGCACTACTGCGCAGAAGCCGAGGACTGAGATGGATGGAGGAGGCTTACCACTGCATCGTCTTTTCATGTCTCCCCCACGACCCGCCAAGGTCACGGTCTGATGATGATTTAACATATGCTATCAGTCCTGTTTCCAGTCCTTGCTTTTGCATCCCTTCTAATGACATAGTAATCCTGAACTGAAATGTGTTATTTGACACAACATCAGACAAACGAGATTCTGAAAAACTAAAGAACATGAAAACAATTATCAGCATTAAGAAATAATGGGGATGAATATCAGATAACTTGTCAGCAGTGACACATTCAGATAACCTATCTTTAAAGCCAAATTTTGGTTAACTCAGCTTCGTGCATTAAGATTATATGCCATTTTATTGCTAAATATTAATTACTTTACTGACCAAAACAGACACACGCATACTCACAGACATCTAAATTACAGGGCTCAATTGTCGTCACAACACACTTTTCACGACCTCACACACGGCACAAATTACTGAATAGATAAAGAAGAAGAAGAAAAAATCTGCAACAAAATATTAGAATAATAACAATAATAACCAACAAAGGGGAAGACAATGTAAGAAAATACAAATGCCATATCTATTCAAAGACAAACGTTAATCACTTGGCACCATACACATGTAATTTGTGGCAGAGTGTATGAGAGAGAGAGAGAGAGAGAGAGAGAGAGAGAGAGAGAGAGAGAGAGAGAGAGAGAGATAGAATGAATGAATGAACGATGAACGAATTTAATTTGACAAAAGCCTACAAGCCCCATCAGTCAATTGGGGGTAATTGTAAGTAACATATTAACATAGGAATGAATATTAAATGGACATGAGTAATAATCCAGAAGTCCAGAATAAATGGCCACCAATATTTTCAGTTATTTACTATAGGATCCGATTTCATTCAGTCTCCTTACGATTTATCTAGAGCCTGCGTTATATATATTGCTAAAGATTTAAGCTCGGACATATTATTTGAAGAAAACACCTTTTGTACAAGATGGTGGACCTGTTGGTTGGGTTTGTCAAAAAAGCAATTTTTTGGCGAATGTCATGATAAGTTCTACAAGGCAAACAAAAAATCAAATTCGCTTCTTCTTCTTCTCCACATGCGGACAAGAGTTTGTTGTCCTTGTCCTCTGCTGTAATATACCAATGATTTGCAGTTCAAAGAACCACACAATTTTAGCCTAATTTTAGTAAATTACTTCGAAGCCTTTATTAGTTAACGATATCAATACTGTTTCTGGACAAAGGCATCTTTAAAGGAGCTATAATACCAAGTGAATTGTTTCACTAGACATTAACTGTTCATGCAGTTTGATGAAAACAATTATAATAAATCTAGCTTTCAATTCTCTAACAAAAAACAAACTGTACTTCATAACCCACACACAGAGAAGAGAGAAGAGAGGAGAGAGAGAGAGAGAGATAGAGACAGCGAGAGAGAGGAGAGAGAGAGAGATGTTTCACAGTTTATGTCATTGCCCATCTAGGCCTTTTGACAAGGGAGTAATACATATATGTTTGTGAAACAGTAAGTTAAACACGTGATCAGAACAATTAAGTTGGCAAAAAGAAAGACCCAATGCACGTAAAGCACACTACTTAAAATATTTACATTGGCGTATACACATTACAAATCACCCAGTTCATACAAAGACAAGAAAATGAAGTGTAGAAATCAAAGTGAAATGTAAACACAACATTCTAAAAGACCATCCAATACATTACAAGTGATTAATGTTCAGCCTTTTGAACACTGCTTACTTGAGAATAACATTGCTCTTTAAAGTGACTTATGGATATGTATTTATAAAGTTGGTGCTGATAATAGCATTACATTGAAACAAAAAAATAAGTTCATTGTAAACAGTATTCCACATAATGACATGGTAACTGCATGTCTGTCTCAATTAGAAACCATTTTTGTTTGCAATAAAAGCACATAGTTTTCTTACCTGAATTGAGAATAATTTAAGCCTGTGCCATTTATCAGTAACTATTGTAGACACTTTTCTGTCTGAAAGACTAGATTTAAACGAAAAGATACCAGCTATATTTATTTTTACTGTCCTAAACAGAGTGCCAGTTTTTGTTTAAAAAAAAAAAAAAGAGCACATAAGCCTATCCTATTAAATTAAAAAAAAAATGACGGCTAATTACGTCCTTCCTGAGACATCCAATACAATCCGGAAGCCTTGCTCTGACAAAACTCTATTAACTTGATATACCCAGTTTCTTGTAACCCCATAGCATCTGTAAAATTAAACATATCGTAAGACCTGTCTACATAAACTGAGTTTGTGGAAGTTTCAATAGTTTTAAACCAATATCTAATGCATTTCACAAAGTTCTTAAATATACAGATATCTTCCTGTCTCTCCATATAGTAACAGTAATAGGTGAATTAATGGCACATTAAAAAAAAAATCATGGCAAAATGTGTGAACTTTCCCATGTGGTATTTACACATAATCCCCTCATATTTCTGAAGCTGGGTAAGCATCGGTTCAATCTGTGTGTGTAAATAATTCCAGAATAGGGAACAGTTTAATCGAATTTCAGCCATCGTAATGTTATAGGATTTGTATACACCTATCTTCCCTTCCTACAAATTTCCTGCATGCACCACTTTTGACTTAGGCTTTGGTTGAAAACATCATCCCTAAATATTTATACTATTAACTATTTGGAACTTAAGCATTTCCAAATAACTATTTTTCACGAACTGATACATGAACACCCAATCTAAAAACGATAATGATTAGTATTATCTATAATTTACAAAATAATCAAAATGAACGGCGCTCCTCTTTTAAGATATATAACAGCTGCGCAAATGTATAACAGACTCAGACAAAAGAATATATCGTCAACAAAAAGTAGTAAGAGCACCGTGATGCACAGGAATTTTTTGAATACCATGTTTTCCTTTTCTTTGTAACCTCAATCAAGCACATTTTAAAAGAATGAAAACATCTATGGACTCAAAATACAAACCTGCCTCACTAACTCCATTGGGGCATTCTAAAAAATCAGAGTATTCATTTTCTCATGCACACATCGCTAGTACTGAATTATAAAATAGATATAACGGCCAATATATAAATGTACCCATTTAACACTATGTTTTTCGTAGTGAATTCCACAATTATTTATATTCACAGAATCGAAGGCTTTCTAAAATCAACAACAGCAACATATAACTTTTTAATCTGGACAGCAAATGTTTTTATGAACAAGAGAGTAAAGAAGCAAATATCTGTACAACAGTGCTATACTAGCTCTAAAACCCGCTTGCTTCACAATAAAATGTTTCTTCTTTATCTGCCCACTGAGTTAGTCTCTTAATCAAAATAAAAGTAATAAGTTTACTAATACACCTGGTGAAGCTACTCCCAACATAGTTATCAGCATTTTAACCTCTCCTATTTTATGTATGGGAATTACACTGAATTGACTCACCTGCAAATGGAACACGACGCTTTTTCAAACGCAGAGGTTGACTAACTGAAACAAGAAAAGTTAACACAGCTGAATTTCCATATTTGAGCATATTCTTGCAATTCATCTATCTGGACTAGCACTTTCCCTGTTTTAAATGTTAAATAGCATTAAACGATCTCATTAACAGAATTCACAGTGTACAAGGTGAAACTTGACTCCATTGATAAACACCTCTCACCATGGAGCAAGTCTGGTACACCTTCCAAACCATCTCTCTCTTGAACACTTAAAGGAAGTTTGCGGGACAAAGAAATGTGGGGGTAAAAACAGGAAAGCTACAGGCTTGGTGGTAACCAAGAAGGTGAATGAATGCCATCAAGAAAAAAAGCCAGCTATATAAAGCTTGGGCCAAGACCATGACTAGAAGAGGACTAACGCCAATACAAAATCCGCAAGAAGACAAAGTAATCGTGTTGTGAAAGCCACCCAAAGAAAAATCTGGCGACATATGAGAGCAGTTAAGTTAAATTTGCAAGAACTTCCCAAGAGCATTTTTTCAAAAAGTGTGAAGACTATGAGAGTATAGATGAGCCATTCAACCAACAACAGTAGTGAATGAATGTCAAATGGAGAGGCACTGCACAAAGAAGAAGGAAATCTGAAACGATGGGAAGACTATTTTAAAGATCTTTTAAACCCATCTGGATACAAGCCTTTTCCAGCTCCAGTTCTCACCACCTATAAAGACCATTAGAGCCCCAAATCCTTGAAGCTGAAACAAGAAAAGAAAGCAATTAAGGACCACCCAAATGGCAAAGCGGCAGGCGAAGATGGCATACCACTGAAGCCATCCTTGCATGCGGAGAAACGGAGTTAAGTGCTCACCCACCATCTTCAAAAGCATGGAAAGAGAGGAAGTACCAATGACTGGCAAAATGCGATAGTGGTGCCAATTTGGGAAGAAGAGGGCAAGCAAGATTAGAACTGCAGCAACCTACAGAGGCAGTTCACCTTCTCAGCATGTAGGGAAAATGTATGCAAAGATTCTAGAACAGCGCACAAGGCCAAAAGCAGAACACCTACTGACAACGCCCAGTTTGCTTTTCGGAAAGGAAGAGGGTGCACAGATGCCATTTTTTTCGCACTTCCGACAGCTGTGTGAAAGATCCATTGAATACAACCAAGACCTGCATAACAGTCTTCGTTGATCAAGAAAAAGCTTTCGATCGAGTCAACAGAGACAAGCTCTGGAAGATCCTGGAGCAGTACGACGTGAAGGGGCAGTTGCTTGATAACAACAGAGCAATCTGATGCCAACAGTAATGAGCGGCAATCCGAACAGCCAGTGGGAACATCCGACTGGTTCCGTTACATTCATGGGTCAGGCAAGGCTGCGTACTCTCCTCCCCTTCTCTTCGTGGATCTACATGAACCCCAGATTACAAAGAAGCCACCCAGATCTTGAGCCCTGACGAACTATTATTTGCTGACGACCAGTCCCTGATAATCAGAAAAACCAGCTCTTCAAGATCACAGCAGACCAACTCAACATCAAGCAGTGAAGAGTATGAACATGAAGGATCAGTATCACCAAAACATAAGTTATGTCTTTCAGCAGAAATCGCAGGGAAAGCTGGACATCAACATCAACGCACCCACTGAAACAGACCAAAGAATTTAAATACCTTGCAGCCTCTTAACTGAAGATGGAAAATTGGACAGAGAGATAGAAACAAGTATGCCAAAAGCGAACACAGTCAGTAACCAACTCGCCCCCCTTCTAAAACATTCCAGCATCCCAATAGCACCAAGGCAAAATCATCAATGCCATCTTCATTCCAACACTCACATACCAGTGTCAGACATGGCCCTAAACAAAAGCCCTTAGAGAAAAAATTGTCACATTTGAAATGCTCTGCCTGAGAAAAATCTGTCAACAAGAACCAGACGCGAACAAGATCAAGAATATGTTATCAAGACATGGTCGACAAACACCATTCTCCACCATATCGAACAACAAAGGATCAGTGTGGTTTGGTCACCTCACTAGAATGCCGCCCAACCAACCAGCCCTACGGGCATACCCCACACCAAATACAATGGCTGGAAAGCCAGAGGTAGACCAAGGAGACGATGGAGCGACTCCGTGGCTGACACCCTACAAGCCCATGACCTGTCACTCCATCAAGCCTCCCGCCTTGCTGCAGACAGACGTCTGTGTCTCCCCGCGACGCCGAAGGGCACCAGCGGCAGATGAAAGAAAGAAAGAAGAAGAACGATCTCATTCTGAGTTATAGGAGTGTTAAACAATGGTTCAAACATATTTTCATCTTCTTGTAGTACTTGTCACATTCTCTTGTATTTTTGCGCAATTAAAGGTCATTAAAAAAAACCTTCAAAAAATGATCATACCATTAATTGACTAGTGATGTAATTATAAACAAGTGGGGGGAAAAAAAAAAACTTAGGACTAACGATCTGATGACAGAACCAGAACGTTTTGGAGTCGTTAGAAGAATCTTTAAGTTTTTTCTCTAATCTCTTTTTTTTAGTCTTTTTCATTTGTTTTTCTTAAACTGAAGTAATCTTTTCGCGCAGTATGTACATTATGTCTTTCTGGTTATTCTACATTTGTTTTACAACATTGACTTCGTTTTAATAGTCTCATAAACTTTTTGTTTCTTTTTGTTCACATTCAGCATGGAACCAGTGGTTACATTTCTTTCTATCTTTTCTTACTGTTCTACATGCATGCAGCAGCCCCACCAAAGGCCTTCACAACGTGATCTAACAATGTTATTCATATCCCTGTTAAATAGCAGAGAGGCTGATTCTTATGCTTTCTTTGAAATTTTGCACTATTAATTCACGTTTATATAACTTCAAACAAAATCTTCTGATCAAATAACTTTCTACACTCCGTTCTTTCCCTAATTTCGATACTAACACAGTCCCACACCACTTTCCCATGTTATTTCAACAGGGAGATGCCACGAAAAAACAACGCTCCGCAATACACAATAAAAACAAATAACATTTTGGACTAGGAAACAAGAAAATAATCAATAACGCTTGCATGACATATTAAGAGACACAAAGGTATTCTCCCTTCCAATCCCCTCACAACAACCATTCGATCATCCATGTCCAACATAAAACAAGAAATCTCCCAAGGACCAGCCATAAACTGTTTATTGTGTCATCCTTAAGCACTATACAAAGTTCATCATTCCTTACCATAATACTCCACATCATCCAAGTAATTTTACATCACTTCAAGGTCGGCTTGTTCCTGACCAGTCCTGGCATTCAATTCTCCTACAATCATGAAATGAAATTCATCTATGAAAATATTGTAATAAGGTTTTCCTTCTAATATACAACACCACCTTAATTAATTTGTCATTGTAAAGAGGACCACTCCTCTGGCACAATATAATAGCACGCTATCAAAAATAACATATTTATCATAAATTAAAAAACCTGTTTATTCTAATGGCAATTGGTTGTCACACTCTAATTCCACATTTCTTTTACAATGTTTTTCTAAAGCCTTCTTACTAATAGAAGGCACACCACCAGAATTCCTTCCCATGGGACAGTTTTTTTGAGCCCTCGACATGAACTTTAATTTAATCTAGAAAAACACCCCTGTAATCAAAGTTAGAGTCAAGAAAAGTTTTAGAGAGCAAACAAATTCGAACTTATTTTACATAGTTTTATAAAGAATGCGTCTTTTAATTTTGCCTGTACAAAGTTTTTCAATATTATGGCCTGTCCTAGCTCTTCTCAAGCTCCTAGGGCACAGAAATATATTTCAGCGACTGTCTTTGTCACTGGCTGCTTTGCCAGGAGCAGACGACTTGGGTAGTCATGTAGAGAGAGAGTAGAAGAGAGAGAGAGAGAGAGAGAGCGAAGAGAGTGAGACAAGGACAATGACAATAGTTTATTGTGATAAGCATCAACGCCCCTTCACAAGGAGACAGTGGGATGGGACTGGGCAAAAACACAGAATCAACAAAAAGCATAATTATTAATGACAGCCAAATAGGTCCTACATGCCATGGATTCCTATCATTGTTCTAATACATATAATGTCCATTCATCAGACCACAGTTTCTTCAATGTTGTTAAGTCAGTCCGAAGTATACAACACATAATCAAGAAACATCTTTGTAAACATTTTCCCTTCAACACAGCAAGTGTCCTAGTCATGCACTGTCTTAGTCACTAGCATGAAGTGGACATCTTCAGCTCCTCCGTCATTTGATAGAGAGAGAGAGAGAGAGAGAGAGAGAGAGAGAGCACTCAAAGGGAACTAACCAGTTGGCTGATTTAGATTTACACCCCTGTATTACAGTGTGGTGCATGGTTTGCTTGTGTCGCTCTTTCAAGGGAATGATAAACGGGGAGGGGGGAGAACCCAGGAAACCATTACTGGTCTGGTGCACTTAACCAATTTTTCCGCCATATCTTTTGTGGCCTCTCCCATCCTGCTGTCCCTGTGCGCTCATCTCACTCTCCATCCACAGCCATACCCAGAATTCGATTGTTGGCAACCTCAGAGTTGAAAGTCCACAGGAGCCCATCAATATCAGGTCTCCATGTTTGCCACCAACCAGAGGGGGGGTGCCCTGCACAATGCTGCTGTGTCACTTTGTAGTGTTCAGTGGTGCCTGTTTTCTGAGCCAACATATGCAGGACACCACCTACAAGCCCCCCAGCAAAGTCTTAGCTTCAGTTGTGGAGCCATACTGTTCACCCACCTGAGGTGGCGACCCCCCACAAACGTCCCTCCAACGACCTTATCCCTAAACCTCCAACCCCAAAGGCTTGGACACAACTCCACCACAGCACAGAAGTGGTATGGGAAATCCGAAACTTGAGGTCACCATGAGACCCATAGCAACCTTCCACCCAACCGAGATGCATTTTAACTATTGCAAGATGATAGATGATAATAAGGATGACGTAATGAAGGCTGCAATGGAGGGTGCCACCTGTTGAGACCTATTTGACAGGCTGTACTCCAATCTTACTATCATAATAAATCCTGGTGTCATCCGGGGCACCAGAGATACAAACACCTGCACGGTCCAGGGTATTTTGAGCAACACTCTCAAACTCGCAATAGGTTCCGGTATGACGCTATGACTGCGTGGTTCCAATCTTCCCCACTGAGCCCACAGCAGGGGTAGAGTCAGTGTACAGTTTTGCAAGGTTGGACAGATGGTCTTTTTCCCCGAAAGTCAGAAAGGTAGTTGATGAGGTTTAGAGTTAGCAATTCCCTGTTTTCATATCCAGAGTTAAAAAGCTAATTCATTATTTCTGGTTTGATGTTCACCAGAGGGAGATCTAACTAGTCAATTGGTTAGCTCATGATGTGTGTGTGTGTGTGTGAGGTGTGCGCGCGGCCGCGCGCGAGTGCATGCGTGTGTGGTGTGTGTGTGTGTAAGTGTATGTTTTATCATTTTATTTTATTCATTTATGTCAAGGATAATGGAAAAAGCACTCCGGTGCTTTTGTAAAGCCTGTCCCTGTAGTATGCAGTTTTGAAAATTATGTCATCCCTTCACACGGGTAAACCATGCCAATGGTCCTACTCTCTGAAAAGTGAACAGTTTTTAATGTATGCGCAAGATTCTTTGCGTGCGTTCGCGCACAGACATCGTTTACAGTCCTAATTGGAAGGACATTTAGGGGTAAGGCACTGAATGTTGAACTACCAGAGGAAAAATCCTCTTGAACAGATTCGATTACGGTTACAGCAGGTTACGACCTGCCACACGCGAGCGTGTCAAAAGTCAAAGTCGAAGTCAACTTTTTGATTTTCAGATGTACATTGAATAAATGCTTCTTTTCGTCAAGCAATCTATCTAAGAGAGAAAAAAAGCAAAACAACAAAACAAACCCCAAAAACCTAAGCAAAAAAAATAACATACAAACAAAAAGTATCAACCTTACAGAAAACGAAAATAATAAAGATGACGATGGTGACTACGATGAATGATGTATATATCAATGAACAATGACAATTACTACTGGCCAGCAAAACCACATAAAGACGAATGATAATCCAATGAAACTACAAATCAAAAACATCACAGCAGATCAAGTTTCATATCCAACACATTTCACACCTTAAACACACACACACACACACACACACACACACACACACACACAAACACACATACACATGCACACACACATGAAAAATCAAATTTAAAATCTATATATATCTATAACTAAAATATCTATCTATCATATTGTGCATGGCTCAGTTTCCCTGAGAGTCTCCTTCTTACTTACAATGAGTATATGTGTTCTTTTTATGACTGTATTGGGGTTTTTCTCCCCTCGTTATTGTGTGAGTATATGGGTATTGCCAACTTACTTTATCATCCCCATAAAACATTCAATATGTAATGAGATAATCAAAAAGTGTTTGTGTTGATCGTGTGCTATGTGAGTAATATCTAATAAGTATTATCCTAAAACATCACACACACACAACACAACACACACACACGACGCGCGCACACACACACACACACCCACACACACACACACACACACACACGCACCCACACACATTTTAAACACATTCTCCCTCCTCAATGACTGTATAGGTTTAGATTTCTTCTTTTGTTTTGTTCTTATTTTATATGTGAAATGAATGGGATCGGTGTTATTTCAATATCAGACATAATTTAACGAGTTATAATCAAAAACGAGTGATGATGTGACTGAACAGTTTTGGGAAATATATATTGATATTATCTCTGAATACACACACACAACACTTCTGTCTCTCGTCTCTGTAGATCTCACCTTTTAATCGTTTTATTTATAGTTATATAGTGGTATCCTGATGAAGGATTACTATTTTAATATTTTCCAAAACTTTATTTGGCTTGTCCGCGGTACTTAAGTTTTTTAATGATGTCCTATTCAATATCTTTATTTTATATTTAACAAGTATATGTAACCATTTGACAATGTTTGAATGATTATCTTTATGACTTTATAAGTTTGGTTGTTATTTTTCCGTATTTGTTTTCTTGTTGTTGTTGTTTCTTTTTCTCTTTGTGTGGTGTGTGTGGTGTTGTTGGTGAGTGTAGTATGTTTTTTCTTCTTCTCCTTGTTTGTTTGTTTGGGTTGGGGGGGTTTTTAGGGGGTAGGGGTGTGTGGGTGGTGGGGGTGTTTTTAAGGTTGTCCTTGTTTGTTGTTGTTTTTTGTTTTTTTTGTTTTTTTTGATGAGGGGGGGGGCCTGTTTTTGACAAGGGTTATTTCTCTCCTTGTATCTACTGTGAGCGAGTATAAGGGTTGGTTATTATTAAGAAATATCCCTACGCGGGGAGTGGATGTAAAAAAGCACATGAGTGCTTATTCATTTCCTAGAAATAAAAGAATGTGTCATTGTCATTGTCATTAGCATTGGTCAATGTGGTGGTTGAAAACAACGTTGCATACATTTAGCCTTTGTGGTAAAATGTTATATTTAGTGCAGCCGTCTTTCTTAAGAGCACATCCCCCTGATCATACTGTGCAGAAGAGTTGATGTAAGTTGTAACAAGTCGTGAGAGATCAAGTATCTCTGTCTCTTTTACAATTGGAGCTGCAAGCAGGATAGTGGAGCCCTACAGCTGGAGCATCAAAATATGCTAGTTAGTGGTTCACGATTGTACCTTTGGGATGCGTACAAGTTGAGCCGGTGGATGTGATGCGTGGCAAGTAATTACCTCCCATGTGATCAGGGCGACGTGTTACAATTTTGGACACACCTGCAAATTGTGCTTCCTCTGTTTCCTTGGGTGGTGGTTGAAAAACTACCAGTTGTAACACTATGCCTTCCTTGTAAAATTAATTTGTATGCATTTCTTTATAGAGGCCACCATCTCTCCTGTTTCATACTGTACTGCTGTTGCACCGAGTTGTTTGCAGACCAGATATATCCATACTAATACTACTACATACCATATATATATTTCTTCTATCTATCATGAAAAAAGACGTAACTACCATTGCAACATACATACAACGGTCCCACACCACGAAACTGCTTTCGTGGATGCATGTATACATTCATGTATACACTTATGCAAGCACACACTATACTACATGATACAATTTAGAAATTTTGCAAATAACAATATTCGGAGAGAAACAAAGGAAAAGATATGGGCCAGGAATATTCAAAGTGATGTTGAAAAATACCACATTAGTAAGGAGGAACTATAATTAGTTCTGTACAATAATTTAATAGATAATTTTCATATGGGCTTTTTGGTATAATACTTATCTCTTTTGGGGAAGATTATACCGGAAACTGATAACATAAATACAAAGTAAACTTGTTTTGTAAAGATTAATTTCTTGACATAACAATTTCTTATATTTCAAGGATAAAACTATTTAATTCTTTATATAGAGGATAAGGGAAATAGCCACCCATGTGTTTTTTTACATCTAGTCCCCGCCCGTAGGGGTATATATGATAATAAAATAAAGACCATAGCAATACACACAGTATACTGAAAAAATATCTACACAGGAGAGAGAAAAAGTAACAAGTAAGAAAAAAAGCAAAATAGAAGACACAGAAACAAACGCAGAAAATTAGCAAAGAAACCAAAAGCGAAACAACAGCGGCAACACAACATAATATCTCCCCCTCCAAAATAAAACCAAAACAGAACCAAACAAAGCAAAACCTCCATAATATAAAGTACAACAATCCATAGTAAAAAAAACATTTTTGGCGAACAGAAAAAACGTCAAAAATCTTTGTGCTTTTTATGAGAAGCAACAACAATAGAAAACTACACAAAACAAACATTGTATAAGCAACTTGCATCCCAGTACACACATTGCGCACTCACCACCAGCATCAAAATCTTTATGAAATCATGTATTGTCAAAAAAGGACATCTGCATCTTTGAATTAGCTATACATGATGGTAGGCTCAAGAATCTCAAAATAAAACCAATCACCAAATCTTAAATACAGTCAACTTACGCAATAAAACTGAAATATTAATTCTGGAATAAAGCATTCAACAGTACAATTGTAACAAACCCAATAAAGAGACATGAGAGAGAGAGGGGAGGGGAAGCACACAGTAGATTTTGAATCCATATGAATCTTTTGCTTACAGTTTCAATTATCAACACAACATCATACACTTCACTGTGATTTCATTAACATGTTAAGATCGTTCTAGAGACATGATAAAGAAGTACGATAGTGGAAAAAAAATCATTTCTTTCTAGAAGTAATGTATTCAATATCAGAAAAGCATATACAAGAAAAACATTCACACTTATACAGAGAAAGAGAGAGAGGGGGGTGAGTGGAAAGGGAGATATAGGATATTTAGTTGTAATGAAAGGGAGGATATATTTACTTTCTTTCCCAACAGATCCAAGTTGTGGATTTTGTATTTTTGATGCATCAGGTGGATGGAAAAATTACTTTTGAAGATTTTTTAGATTGTTGTTGTCTAAATGAATCAGGAAATGAGATCCACAGCACAGGGCCTAGTAAATAACTTGTATTGAACAAAATATTCTTGGGATTGGACCACTTGCTTTTCAGTAATTCTGGAGTGATTCCATTGTGAAACTTCTCTTTTAATGATGAGGGAAAAGTTCCTTCATTATCTTAAACTCATGATGCTTTGTTAAATCTTAGTCTTTGGTGAAGGTAAGAATAATAACTGAGTATTAATCCACATCTAGTAAGTTGTCTTTTCAGAAGAAGCTGTTTAGGACACGTTACAAACTTTAAAAAGGTTTCATAGTGTTGCACTGGCACAATCCCACATGGATGAAGCATTAATCTATTGAAGAATTGTATCTAAGCTTGAAAGAATAGTTTTCATGAATGAAAGTCAAGAAAATGTTTGTTTTTTTAGTCAATTTGCGTTCTTGAATGTTTGCGGTGAGTCAGATAATTATAGACCTCAGAAACAGACATTAATGGTATGTGGAGTTTTGAAGGAATATGCTTTTCTGGCAGAATTGTTTATTAGTTCATTGAAAACATTGGATTTCAAGTTATCATTGTTAATTATGGTAAAAGAAATATAATGAAGTGTTTGTTAAGTGTTCAGAGAAATATCTTTGATTACATTAGAAATAGGAAGACAATAGATTGTTAGTTATATTTATGAGTTGCCTTCCATACAGTCTTTAAATTTGTTTTGGATGCAGTAGATCTTGGAAATATTTCCTTTTCTCCCCCAGTATTTTTGTTGCATTTCTTTTTTGTTTTGACTCCTTTAATATTTTTGTTCTTTTAAAGAAATATCAAGATAACATGCTCTTCTAGTTCCTTTTTAAATCAAGGCTGTTTGCGGACATATTGGTCCTTATGGTTTTTAATTGGGCATGTTTGTTATAGATTTCAGTAAAAACTTTTAAACCAGAACTCAATGGCCAGCTCATGGAACAGTAAATTGATGTTTCAGAGAGCATGAACTGCTTAACTCTATGTAAGAAAAGACTGCTGCTCATTAAATAATGCAAAAGAACATAGGTAATAGTTTTAAATGGCCAGTTTTTAGGAATATTGTTCTTTTTTTTGACCATGTTGTACAAACTGGGTAGAGATCCCTACAGTAATAAACAGTGACACAGGATGATTTTTAGGATCTGATACATAGATGTGATCAATAATTGTGTAGAATTTGATGTGAATCTTGTGGGGGAAGTAAAAATTAGTGAAAGATTGAATGATTTCAAAACTTGGGTACCATTGTTGTTTACTTTGCTAGGTCAATATTAAAGTCACCTAGTAAGATAAGGTTTCCCTAGATTCTAATAGGGCAACGTTTTAATCATGGAGTCAAACTTTTGTCTATCCATTATTTTTATTTCTGTTGGATTTCTGTAGCAGAACCCCATTGTAATAGTGGTGTATCTTTATAGCTACTTCCATCCAGATAGATTTCTACCTCATAACGTTCAAGCTAGAAAAGCGTTAGAACATTACATGACTCACTAATATAGATTAAGATGCCTTTTTCTTTTCTATGCTTTTGTCCCCAAGATCTTTCGCACGATTTTCTATCCTGGAATGGGAAAATGTCAGTGTTGGTTATGGTGTTCCTGAAAGTCCCTTTGACTCGGCAAGCCTTATTAAATGAAATGGTTGCCTTGGTTTGTGATGAGTCTTGTTATACATTCGATATATAGACTTCATGGTTTATTATTTAGGTTGTCAAAAATCTGAATACATCAATTCAAGTTAGTTTAGTGAGGAATGTATTAAAATGTGTACAAGAATGGTGAAGATAAAGATATAAGGAGAGATAAAGAATATACTAAATGAAGAGTGGATTACTTGAAAGGGGTATAGGGGGTATAAGGGTGAGAAAGGAGTAAATCAATTACCACTCTATAGCACACAATGTTTTATAACTCAATCAGTCGGACAGTATCTGGGAGAAAAATAAAATTCCACGGTGGCGTGGTTGGTTACCGAAGAAAGGGGAGTTATAGAAAACAACAACAACAACAACAACAAAGCAACCAAAACACCCTCACAAGCGAGCCATACAATGCAAAAAGCCCACCAGTAAAATAAACGATACATAATATTTCGGTCTTCGAAATGATAGCGAATGATGTTCCTGTGTTTTATTTAATTTGAAGTGCATTGGTTTATCTTTGGTAGAGCATTATACCCAGCCTATACAAATGCATTCAAACAGCTTTGTTGAAAGAAAAGCCTATTTCGGAATGTGAGTATGTTGATTTTTGCTTGAAAGTCAGTAACAGTTAAAGTATTTGATTTAATAGTACCAACTTTAATGCTCTTTAATATAAAGAGAAGGATAAACTTCAAAATTGTGTCCACTGCAATTTGTACCATATGTTGACGCATAAGTCATTAATAGGCCGAGAATATTGCCCAAAAGAAAGAAATTCAGAGATAGTTTCAAGAATACAATTTTTTTTAGATAACTGAAGAGCCTGTTGATAACTTTTCCCAGCACCCCCCATAACATGCCGTCCAAGTCAAGTTGTTGTCAATAGTGACACCTATAATTTTAGAGCATCAACTTCTTCAACTCGTTTCATTCTCATAAATAAAGGTTTAAAGTGGGATTTCCTTTTCTTTTCTGCCTTTTTTTTTTGTCTTGCTGAAACATACATGCATTTTGCTTTTTTTCTTCGTTCAAAGACATAATGTTCAACTGAGTCCAGATTGACATAGTCTGTGGAGATTAATCCTGTAAAAAATTGTTAACCTATAGGATCGAATCACCGCAGAGCAAGGATGTTATCATCAGCGAACATTACACAGTTACTAAAAAAAAACAAGGTAAATCATCTACATAGATTGAAAACAAAAGAGGTCCGAAGACTGACCCTTGTGGTATGCCAATATCTAACAGCTACTAAGTTTGATGTTAGATCATTATTGTCACTAAACTGCTTTTCTATCTCACAAAAAAACTGCTAGAAAATTATAATCTTCTGGTGTTAGCTTGAACAAGTATAATTTACGCATCAACAAAGTTTGATTAAAGATATAAAAGGCGTTTTTGAAGGCAACAAAAAGACCGGTGATTTTATTTTCATTTACATTATCAAAAGACTGTTGGTGATTTGTGTAAGAGCTGTTAGGCAGAATAAAAAGTTTATTTTTTTTACGAAAACTGACTTACTCTCATTCATCAGTCTGGTGTTTAATAAAGTAAGAATATAAGGGATTTTTGTATGGTGATTTTCAATGGGTTTGGATAAGACAGACAATATACAACATTAAATCTGTATAATGATGGATTGTATAAATTACCACGCGACATCGTCCTGGCTTTATCACAGTTCTTGATTAAAACCATTGACGCTGGGGGCAAAAAGCAAAGTGAGTAGGCTGTATTACCAGTGGCAATTCAGGATGAATTGACTCGGCACTACTGCGCAGAAGCCGAGGACTGAGATGGATGGAGGAGGCTTACCACTGCATCGTCTTTTCATGTCTCCCCCACGACCCGCCAAGGTCACGGTCTGATGATGATTTAACATATGCTATCAGTCCTGTTTCCAGTCCTTGCTTTTGCATCCCTTCTAATGACATAGTAATCCTGAACTGAAATGTGTTATTTGACACAACATCAGACAAACGAGATTCTGAAAAACTAAAGAACATGAAAACAATTATCAGCATTAAGAAATAATGGGGATGAATATCAGATAACTTGTCAGCAGTGACACATTCAGATAACCTATCTTTAAAGCCAAATTTTGGTTAACTCAGCTTCGTGCATTAAGATTATATGCCATTTTATTGCTAAATATTAATTACTTTACTGACCAAAACAGACACACGCATACTCACAGACATCTAAATTACAGGGCTCAATTGTCGTCACAACACACTTTTCACGACCTCACACACGGCACAAATTACTGAATAGATAAAGAAGAAGAAGAAAAAATCTGCAACAAAATATTAGAATAATAACAATAATAACCAACAAAGGGGAAGACAATGTAAGAAAATACAAATGCCATATCTATTCAAAGACAAACGTTAATCACTTGGCACCATACACATGTAATTTGTGGCAGAGTGTATGAGAGAGAGAGAGAGAGAGAGAGAGAGAGAGAGAGAGAGAGAGAGAGAGAGAGAGAGATAGAATGAATGAATGAACGATGAACGAATTTAATTTGACAAAAGCCTACAAGCCCCATCAGTCAATTGGGGGTAATTGTAAGTAACATATTAACATAGGAATGAATATTAAATGGACATGAGTAATAATCCAGAAGTCCAGAATAAATGGCCACCAATATTTTCAGTTATTTACTATAGGATCCGATTTCATTCAGTCTCCTTACGATTTATCTAGAGCCTGCGTTATATATATTGCTAAAGATTTAAGCTCGGACATATTATTTGAAGAAAACACCTTTTGTACAAGATGGTGGACCTGTTGGTTGGGTTTGTCAAAAAAGCAATTTTTTGGCGAATGTCATGATAAGTTCTACAAGGCAAACAAAAAATCAAATTCGCTTCTTCTTCTTCTCCACATGCGGACAAGAGTTTGTTGTCCTTGTCCTCTGCTGTAATATACCAATGATTTGCAGTTCAAAGAACCACACAATTTTAGCCTAATTTTAGTAAATTACTTCGAAGCCTTTATTAGTTAACGATATCAATACTGTTTCTGGACAAAGGCATCTTTAAAGGAGCTATAATACCAAGTGAATTGTTTCACTAGACATTAACTGTTCATGCAGTTTGATGAAAACAATTATAATAAATCTAGCTTTCAATTCTCTAACAAAAAACAAACTGTACTTCATAACCCACACACAGAGAAGAGAGAAGAGAGGAGAGAGAGAGAGAGAGATAGAGACAGCGAGAGAGAGGAGAGAGAGAGAGATGTTTCACAGTTTATGTCATTGCCCATCTAGGCCTTTTGACAAGGGAGTAATACATATATGTTTGTGAAACAGTAAGTTAAACACGTGATCAGAACAATTAAGTTGGCAAAAAGAAAGACCCAATGCACGTAAAGCACACTACTTAAAATATTTACATTGGCGTATACACATTACAAATCACCCAGTTCATACAAAGACAAGAAAATGAAGTGTAGAAATCAAAGTGAAATGTAAACACAACATTCTAAAAGACCATCCAATACATTACAAGTGATTAATGTTCAGCCTTTTGAACACTGCTTACTTGAGAATAACATTGCTCTTTAAAGTGACTTATGGATATGTATTTATAAAGTTGGTGCTGATAATAGCATTACATTGAAACAAAAAAATAAGTTCATTGTAAACAGTATTCCACATAATGACATGGTAACTGCATGTCTGTCTCAATTAGAAACCATTTTTGTTTGCAATAAAAGCACATAGTTTTCTTACCTGAATTGAGAATAATTTAAGCCTGTGCCATTTATCAGTAACTATTGTAGACACTTTTCTGTCTGAAAGACTAGATTTAAACGAAAAGATACCAGCTATATTTATTTTTACTGTCCTAAACAGAGTGCCAGTTTTTGTTTAAAAAAAAAAAAAAGAGCACATAAGCCTATCCTATTAAATTAAAAAAAAAATGACGGCTAATTACGTCCTTCCTGAGACATCCAATACAATCCGGAAGCCTTGCTCTGACAAAACTCTATTAACTTGATATACCCAGTTTCTTGTAACCCCATAGCATCTGTAAAATTAAACATATCGTAAGACCTGTCTACATAAACTGAGTTTGTGGAAGTTTCAATAGTTTTAAACCAATATCTAATGCATTTCACAAAGTTCTTAAATATACAGATATCTTCCTGTCTCTCCATATAGTAACAGTAATAGGTGAATTAATGGCACATTAAAAAAAAAATCATGGCAAAATGTGTGAACTTTCCCATGTGGTATTTACACATAATCCCCTCATATTTCTGAAGCTGGGTAAGCATCGGTTCAATCTGTGTGTGTAAATAATTCCAGAATAGGGAACAGTTTAATCGAATTTCAGCCATCGTAATGTTATAGGATTTGTATACACCTATCTTCCCTTCCTACAAATTTCCTGCATGCACCACTTTTGACTTAGGCTTTGGTTGAAAACATCATCCCTAAATATTTATACTATTAACTATTTGGAACTTAAGCATTTCCAAATAACTATTTTTCACGAACTGATACATGAACACCCAATCTAAAAACGATAATGATTAGTATTATCTATAATTTACAAAATAATCAAAATGAACGGCGCTCCTCTTTTAAGATATATAACAGCTGCGCAAATGTATAACAGACTCAGACAAAAGAATATATCGTCAACAAAAAGTAGTAAGAGCACCGTGATGCACAGGAATTTTTTGAATACCATGTTTTCCTTTTCTTTGTAACCTCAATCAAGCACATTTTAAAAGAATGAAAACATCTATGGACTCAAAATACAAACCTGCCTCACTAACTCCATTGGGGCATTCTAAAAAATCAGAGTATTCATTTTCTCATGCACACATCGCTAGTACTGAATTATAAAATAGATATAACGGCCAATATATAAATGTACCCATTTAACACTATGTTTTTCGTAGTGAATTCCACAATTATTTATATTCACAGAATCGAAGGCTTTCTAAAATCAACAACAGCAACATATAACTTTTTAATCTGGACAGCAAATGTTTTTATGAACAAGAGAGTAAAGAAGCAAATATCTGTACAACAGTGCTATACTAGCTCTAAAACCCGCTTGCTTCACAATAAAATGTTTCTTCTTTATCTGCCCACTGAGTTAGTCTCTTAATCAAAATAAAAGTAATAAGTTTACTAATACACCTGGTGAAGCTACTCCCAACATAGTTATCAGCATTTTAACCTCTCCTATTTTATGTATGGGAATTACACTGAATTGACTCACCTGCAAATGGAACACGACGCTTTTTCAAACGCAGAGGTTGACTAACTGAAACAAGAAAAGTTAACACAGCTGAATTTCCATATTTGAGCATATTCTTGCAATTCATCTATCTGGACTAGCACTTTCCCTGTTTTAAATGTTAAATAGCATTAAACGATCTCATTAACAGAATTCACAGTGTACAAGGTGAAACTTGACTCCATTGATAAACACCTCTCACCATGGAGCAAGTCTGGTACACCTTCCAAACCATCTCTCTCTTGAACACTTAAAGGAAGTTTGCGGGACAAAGAAATGTGGGGGTAAAAACAGGAAAGCTACAGGCTTGGTGGTAACCAAGAAGGTGAATGAATGCCATCAAGAAAAAAAGCCAGCTATATAAAGCTTGGGCCAAGACCATGACTAGAAGAGGACTAACGCCAATACAAAATCCGCAAGAAGACAAAGTAATCGTGTTGTGAAAGCCACCCAAAGAAAAATCTGGCGACATATGAGAGCAGTTAAGTTAAATTTGCAAGAACTTCCCAAGAGCATTTTTTCAAAAAGTGTGAAGACTATGAGAGTATAGATGAGCCATTCAACCAACAACAGTAGTGAATGAATGTCAAATGGAGAGGCACTGCACAAAGAAGAAGGAAATCTGAAACGATGGGAAGACTATTTTAAAGATCTTTTAAACCCATCTGGATACAAGCCTTTTCCAGCTCCAGTTCTCACCACCTATAAAGACCATTAGAGCCCCAAATCCTTGAAGCTGAAACAAGAAAAGAAAGCAATTAAGGACCACCCAAATGGCAAAGCGGCAGGCGAAGATGGCATACCACTGAAGCCATCCTTGCATGCGGAGAAACGGAGTTAAGTGCTCACCCACCATCTTCAAAAGCATGGAAAGAGAGGAAGTACCAATGACTGGCAAAATGCGATAGTGGTGCCAATTTGGGAAGAAGAGGGCAAGCAAGATTAGAACTGCAGCAACCTACAGAGGCAGTTCACCTTCTCAGCATGTAGGGAAAATGTATGCAAAGATTCTAGAACAGCGCACAAGGCCAAAAGCAGAACACCTACTGACAACGCCCAGTTTGCTTTTCGGAAAGGAAGAGGGTGCACAGATGCCATTTTTTTCGCACTTCCGACAGCTGTGTGAAAGATCCATTGAATACAACCAAGACCTGCATAACAGTCTTCGTTGATCAAGAAAAAGCTTTCGATCGAGTCAACAGAGACAAGCTCTGGAAGATCCTGGAGCAGTACGACGTGAAGGGGCAGTTGCTTGATAACAACAGAGCAATCTGATGCCAACAGTAATGAGCGGCAATCCGAACAGCCAGTGGGAACATCCGACTGGTTCCGTTACATTCATGGGTCAGGCAAGGCTGCGTACTCTCCTCCCCTTCTCTTCGTGGATCTACATGAACCCCAGATTACAAAGAAGCCACCCAGATCTTGAGCCCTGACGAACTATTATTTGCTGACGACCAGTCCCTGATAATCAGAAAAACCAGCTCTTCAAGATCACAGCAGACCAACTCAACATCAAGCAGTGAAGAGTATGAACATGAAGGATCAGTATCACCAAAACATAAGTTATGTCTTTCAGCAGAAATCGCAGGGAAAGCTGGACATCAACATCAACGCACCCACTGAAACAGACCAAAGAATTTAAATACCTTGCAGCCTCTTAACTGAAGATGGAAAATTGGACAGAGAGATAGAAACAAGTATGCCAAAAGCGAACACAGTCAGTAACCAACTCGCCCCCCTTCTAAAACATTCCAGCATCCCAATAGCACCAAGGCAAAATCATCAATGCCATCTTCATTCCAACACTCACATACCAGTGTCAGACATGGCCCTAAACAAAAGCCCTTAGAGAAAAAATTGTCACATTTGAAATGCTCTGCCTGAGAAAAATCTGTCAACAAGAACCAGACGCGAACAAGATCAAGAATATGTTATCAAGACATGGTCGACAAACACCATTCTCCACCATATCGAACAACAAAGGATCAGTGTGGTTTGGTCACCTCACTAGAATGCCGCCCAACCAACCAGCCCTACGGGCATACCCCACACCAAATACAATGGCTGGAAAGCCAGAGGAAACCAAGGAGACGATGGAGCGACTCCGTGGCTAACCCTACAAGCCCATGACCTGTCACTCCATCAAGCCTCCCGCCTTGCTGCAGACAGACGTCTGTGTCTCCCCGCGACGCCGAAGGGCACCAGCGGCAGATGAAAGAAAGAAAGAAGAAGACCGATCTCATTCTGAGTTATAGGAGTGTTAAACAATGGTTTCAAACTATATTTCCATCTACTTGTAGTACTTGTCACATTCTCTTGTATTTTTGCGCAATTAAAGGTCATTAAAAAAAACCTTCAAAAAATGATCATACCATTAATTGACTAGTGATGTAATTATAAACAAGTGGGGGGAAAAAAAAAAACTTAGGACTAACGATCTGATGACAGAACCAGAACGTTTTGGAGTCGTTAGAAGAATCTTTAAGTTTTTTCTCTAATCTCTTTTTTTTAGTCTTTTTCATTTGTTTTTCTTAAACTGAAGTAATCTTTTCGCGCAGTATGTACATTATGTCTTTCTGGTTATTCTACATTTGTTTTACAACATTGACTTCGTTTTAATAGTCTCATAAACTTTTTGTTTCTTTTTGTTCACATTCAGCATGGAACCAGTGGTTACATTTCTTTCTATCTTTTCTTACTGTTCTACATGCATGCAGCAGCCCCACCAAAGGCCTTCACAACGTGATCTAACAATGTTATTCATATCCCTGTTAAATAGCAGAGAGGCTGATTCTTATGCTTTCTTTGAAATTTTGCACTATTAATTCACGTTTATATAACTTCAAACAAAATCTTCTGATCAAATAACTTTCTACACTCCGTTCTTTCCCTAATTTCGATACTAACACAGTCCCACACCACTTTCCCATGTTATTTCAACAGGGAGATGCCACGAAAAAACAACGCTCCGCAATACACAATAAAAACAAATAACATTTTGGACTAGGAAACAAGAAAATAATCAATAACGCTTGCATGACATATTAAGAGACACAAAGGTATTCTCCCTTCCAATCCCCTCACAACAACCATTCGATCATCCATGTCCAACATAAAACAAGAAATCTCCCAAGGACCAGCCATAAACTGTTTATTGTGTCATCCTTAAGCACTATACAAAGTTCATCATTCCTTACCATAATACTCCACATCATCCAAGTAATTTTACATCACTTCAAGGTCGGCTTGTTCCTGACCAGTCCTGGCATTCAATTCTCCTACAATCATGAAATGAAATTCATCTATGAAAATATTGTAATAAGGTTTTCCTTCTAATATACAACACCACCTTAATTAATTTGTCATTGTAAAGAGGACCACTCCTCTGGCACAATATAATAGCACGCTATCAAAAATAACATATTTATCATAAATTAAAAAACCTGTTTATTCTAATGGCAATTGGTTGTCACACTCTAATTCCACATTTCTTTTACAATGTTTTTCTAAAGCCTTCTTACTAATAGAAGGCACACCACCAGAATTCCTTCCCATGGGACAGTTTTTTTGAGCCCTCGACATGAACTTTAATTTAATCTAGAAAAACACCCCTGTAATCAAAGTTAGAGTCAAGAAAAGTTTTAGAGAGCAAACAAATTCGAACTTATTTTACATAGTTTTATAAAGAATGCGTCTTTTAATTTTGCCTGTACAAAGTTTTTCAATATTATGGCCTGTCCTAGCTCTTCTCAAGCTCCTAGGGCACAGAAATATATTTCAGCGACTGTCTTTGTCACTGGCTGCTTTGCCAGGAGCAGACGACTTGTGTAGCATGTGAGAGAGAGAGAGAGAGAGAGAGAGAGAGAGAGAGAGAGAGAGAGAGACAGTGACAATGACAATAGTTTATTGTGATAAGCATCAACGCCCCTTCACAAGGAGACAGTGGGATGGGACTGGGCAAAAACACAGAATCAACAAAAAGCATAATTATTAATGACAGCCAAATAGGTCCTACATGCCATGGATTCCTATCATTGTTCTAATACATATAATGTCCATTCATCAGACCACAGTTTCTTCAATGTTGTTAAGTCAGTCCGAAGTATACAACACATAATCAAGAAACATCTTTGTAAACATTTTCCCTTCAACACAGCAAGTGTCCTAGTCATGCACTGTCTTAGTCACTAGCATGAAGTGGACATCTTCAGCCTCCTCCGTCATTTGATAGAGAGAGAGAGAGAGAGAGAGAGAGAGAGAGAGCACTCAAAGGGAAATAACCTGTTGGCTGATTTAGATTACTTCCCCTGGTTTACAGTGTGGTGCATGGTTTGCTTGTGTCGCTTCTTTTCAAGGGAATGATAAAAGGGGAGGGGGGAGAACCCAGGAAACCACTTGGTCTGGTGCACTTAACCATTTTTTTTCCGCCTTATCTTTTGTGGCATCCCCATCCTGCTGTCCCTGTGCCGCTCATCTCACTCTCCCTGCCACAGCCTTACCCAGATTCGTTGTGGCATCCTCAGAGTTGAAAGTCCACAGGAGCCCATCAATATCAGGTCTCCATGTTTGCCACCAACCAGAGGGGGGGTGCCCTGCACAATGCTGCTGTGTCACTTTGTAGTGTTCAGTGGTGCCTGTTTTCTGAGCCAACATATGCAGGACACCACCTACAAGCCCCCCAGCAAAGTCTTAGCTTCAGTTGTGGAGCCATACTGTTCACCCACCTGAGGTGGCGACCCCCCACAAACGTCCCTCCAACGACCTTATCCCTAAACCTCCAACCCCAAAGGCTTGGACACAACTCCACCACAGCACAGAAGTGGTATGGGAAATCCGAAACTTGAGGTCACCATGAGACCCATAGCAACCTTCCACCCAACCGAGATGCATTTTAACTATTGCAAGATGATAGATGATAATAAGGATGACGTAATGAAGGCTGCAATGGAGGGTGCCACCTGTTGAGACCTATTTGACAGGCTGTACTCCAATCTTACTATCATAATAAATCCTGGTGTCATCCGGGGCACCAGAGATACAAACACCTGCACGGTCCAGGGTATTTTGAGCAACACTCTCAAACTCGCAATAGGTTCCGGTATGACGCTATGACTGCGTGGTTCCAATCTTCCCCACTGAGCCCACAGCAGGGGTAGAGTCAGTGTACAGTTTTGCAAGGTTGGACAGATGGTCTTTTTCCCCGAAAGTCAGAAAGGTAGTTGATGAGGTTTAGAGTTAGCAATTCCCTGTTTTCATATCCAGAGTTAAAAAGCTAATTCATTATTTCTGGTTTGATGTTCACCAGAGGGAGATCTAACTAGTCAATTGGTTAGCTCATGATGTGTGTGTGTGTGTGTGAGGTGTGCGCGCGGCCGCGCGCGAGTGCATGCGTGTGTGGTGTGTGTGTGTGTAAGTGTATGTTTTATCATTTTATTTTATTCATTTATGTCAAGGATAATGGAAAAAGCACTCCGGTGCTTTTGTAAAGCCTGTCCCTGTAGTATGCAGTTTTGAAAATTATGTCATCCCTTCACACGGGTAAACCATGCCAATGGTCCTACTCTCTGAAAAGTGAACAGTTTTTAATGTATGCGCAAGATTCTTTGCGTGCGTTCGCGCACAGACATCGTTTACAGTCCTAATTGGAAGGACATTTAGGGGTAAGGCACTGAATGTTGAACTACCAGAGGAAAAATCCTCTTGAACAGATTCGATTACGGTTACAGCAGGTTACGACCTGCCACACGCGAGCGTGTCAAAAGTCAAAGTCGAAGTCAACTTTTTGATTTTCAGATGTACATTGAATAAATGCTTCTTTTCGTCAAGCAATCTATCTAAGAGAGAAAAAAAGCAAAACAACAAAACAAACCCCAAAAACCTAAGCAAAAAAAATAACATACAAACAAAAAGTATCAACCTTACAGAAAACGAAAATAATAAAGATGACGATGGTGACTACGATGAATGATGTATATATCAATGAACAATGACAATTACTACTGGCCAGCAAAACCACATAAAGACGAATGATAATCCAATGAAACTACAAATCAAAAACATCACAGCAGATCAAGTTTCATATCCAACACATTTCACACCTTAAACACACACACACACACACACACACACACACACACACACACAAACACACATACACATGCACACACACATGAAAAATCAAATTTAAAATCTATATATATCTATAACTAAAATATCTATCTATCATATTGTGCATGGCTCAGTTTCCCTGAGAGTCTCCTTCTTACTTACAATGAGTATATGTGTTCTTTTTATGACTGTATTGGGGTTTTTCTCCCCTCGTTATTGTGTGAGTATATGGGTATTGCCAACTTACTTTATCATCCCCATAAAACATTCAATATGTAATGAGATAATCAAAAAGTGTTTGTGTTGATCGTGTGCTATGTGAGTAATATCTAATAAGTATTATCCTAAAACATCACACACACACAACACAACACACACACACGACGCGCGCACACACACACACACACCCACACACACACACACACACACACACGCACCCACACACATTTTAAACACATTCTCCCTCCTCAATGACTGTATAGGTTTAGATTTCTTCTTTTGTTTTGTTCTTATTTTATATGTGAAATGAATGGGATCGGTGTTATTTCAATATCAGACATAATTTAACGAGTTATAATCAAAAACGAGTGATGATGTGACTGAACAGTTTTGGGAAATATATATTGATATTATCTCTGAATACACACACACAACACTTCTGTCTCTCGTCTCTGTAGATCTCACCTTTTAATCGTTTTATTTATAGTTATATAGTGGTATCCTGATGAAGGATTACTATTTTAATATTTTCCAAAACTTTATTTGGCTTGTCCGCGGTACTTAAGTTTTTTAATGATGTCCTATTCAATATCTTTATTTTATATTTAACAAGTATATGTAACCATTTGACAATGTTTGAATGATTATCTTTATGACTTTATAAGTTTGGTTGTTATTTTTCCGTATTTGTTTTCTTGTTGTTGTTGTTTCTTTTTCTCTTTGTGTGGTGTGTGTGGTGTTGTTGGTGAGTGTAGTATGTTTTTTCTTCTTCTCCTTGTTTGTTTGTTTGGGTTGGGGGGGTTTTTAGGGGGTAGGGGTGTGTGGGTGGTGGGGGTGTTTTTAAGGTTGTCCTTGTTTGTTGTTGTTTTTTGTTTTTTTTGTTTTTTTTGATGAGGGGGGGGGCCTGTTTTTGACAAGGGTTATTTCTCTCCTTGTATCTACTGTGAGCGAGTATAAGGGTTGGTTATTATTAAGAAATATCCCTACGCGGGGAGTGGATGTAAAAAAGCACATGAGTGCTTATTCATTTCCTAGAAATAAAAGAATGTGTCATTGTCATTGTCATTAGCATTGGTCAATGTGGTGGTTGAAAACAACGTTGCATACATTTAGCCTTTGTGGTAAAATGTTATATTTAGTGCAGCCGTCTTTCTTAAGAGCACATCCCCCTGATCATACTGTGCAGAAGAGTTGATGTAAGTTGTAACAAGTCGTGAGAGATCAAGTATCTCTGTCTCTTTTACAATTGGAGCTGCAAGCAGGATAGTGGAGCCCTACAGCTGGAGCATCAAAATATGCTAGTTAGTGGTTCACGATTGTACCTTTGGGATGCGTACAAGTTGAGCCGGTGGATGTGATGCGTGGCAAGTAATTACCTCCCATGTGATCAGGGCGACGTGTTACAATTTTGGACACACCTGCAAATTGTGCTTCCTCTGTTTCCTTGGGTGGTGGTTGAAAAACTACCAGTTGTAACACTATGCCTTCCTTGTAAAATTAATTTGTATGCATTTCTTTATAGAGGCCACCATCTCTCCTGTTTCATACTGTACTGCTGTTGCACCGAGTTGTTTGCAGACCAGATATATCCATACTAATACTACTACATACCATATATATATTTCTTCTATCTATCATGAAAAAAGACGTAACTACCATTGCAACATACATACAACGGTCCCACACCACGAAACTGCTTTCGTGGATGCATGTATACATTCATGTATACACTTATGCAAGCACACACTATACTACATGATACAATTTAGAAATTTTGCAAATAACAATATTCGGAGAGAAACAAAGGAAAAGATATGGGCCAGGAATATTCAAAGTGATGTTGAAAAATACCACATTAGTAAGGAGGAACTATAATTAGTTCTGTACAATAATTTAATAGATAATTTTCATATGGGCTTTTTGGTATAATTGTGTGAGTGGGGTTGAGTGAGTGGTGGGGGAGTTTGTGTGTGGGGTTGGTGTGTGTGAGAGAGAGAGAAAGAGGGAGAGAGAACTCTAAACTCTTCAAAATTTATTTATTCATACAAGGCTGTTGGTTAACATGAAGAGAAGGAGAGCGAGCGGGGGAGAGAGAGAGAGAGAGAAGAGAGAGAGAGGGGAGAGAGAGGGGAGAGAGAGAGAGAGAGAGAGAGAGAGAGAGAACTTTGAACCCTTAAAATTATTCATCAAAGGCCTTTGGTTGTTTTGTGTGTTGTGGGGTTTTGTGTGTGTGTGTGTGTGTGTGTGTGTGTGTGTTAAAGCATAAAAAGCAGGCTTGACCTGTGTGTGTATGTGTGAGAAAGCATATAAGGCAACTTGGGACTCTCCCTGTGTGTGTGTGTGGAGAGAGAGAGAGAGAGAGAGAAAAGAGAGAGAGAGAGAGAGAGAGAGAGAGAGAGAACAAGCAAGAGTGAGAGAGATGGAGAGAGAGAGAGGCAGAGAGATAGAGAGGGTGAGGAAAGATGAAGAGAGAGAGAAAGGGGGAGGTGGTAGGGTAGGGGTAAGGCTAATTAATTAGCCTTTTCCCAGTTTTCTATTGATCTATCTACATCTCTTGTGCCTGTCTTTGTATGTGTCTAAATAATGATTTAAACATTGCTCAACTTTTTTGATAAATATCAGACGTTATAGTTATGAACTTCAAACCTGGCCCCCCAAAATGTAAATGTTATGCAGAGTTTAGATGTGAAAATTCATAAAATTGCAGCGTTTCCTAAGCTAACAAACTCCTGCATGTTAAATATCCCCCCCAATAAAAGTGGGGGGGGGGGGGGAGTAAACACACCAAAAAACCAACATTAAGCCATTCCAAACCCATCAACTATTGCAAAAGTATATGTCTGTCCTCGTTCTGTGAATTATACTAAGGTGCTTTTTGTGTTGGTCTTTTGTTTTTAGTTTCTGTAACGCTGTTTGTGTGAGCATTTAACAAACACATAGTTTCTTTGTTTTTTGAAATCATTCATTATTTGTTTTGCTCTGCTGCTGTGTCTTTGTTGTCAGTTGTGTTTACTTACCATTTTTCTGTTCCATGGTCACTGACATTTATAAAGCATCACAGAGTTTTGTTGTAAAAAAAGAAAGATAGCCTGTAGGCATTAAAAAGTTTCGTCACTTACAAAAAAAAGAAAAACTGTTAAAGGAAAAGAAAGATGCAAAAGAATAATAATAAAAATAACAATATTAATAATAATTAAAAAAAAGAAATAATCATCATCGTCATAATGATAATGTATGGAATTTATATGGCGCTGAATCTTGTCAAGCAACAAATCAAAGCCCTCAGATGATTTTTTTTTCTTTTTATGTATTCGTGTGTATGCGGTTTAAAAAAAATTGTCATCTGTTCCCACCCGCACACAATAGCCTTCTCTTTCGAACAGCGGAAAAAGGATTTAAACGTGCGCGCAAGATGTTTCTGCATGCGTTCGCACACGGGCCTTGGTTTAAAAGTCTCAGAAGGATAATACCTTTTCGAGGGAATTTTTTTTTTTACCAAAACCCCCCCACTCACATGCCTTTGATGTTAGATTGAGTTGAATGTCAAACAAACTTTGGATAAAAGTTTTTGGTTTTTTTCCTCACTACTTTCAATTAAAGCTGTAGCTCTTTCCCAACGATTTCAGCACAGTCAACATTGTACCCAAAGTATAAAGGGTTTGTGACTTTGTACTCAAAAATAGA
>CM054138.1:79422720-79572486 GCA_028751875.1 Rapana venosa | reverse complement strand
ACCCCCCCCGGGGAGCCCCGAATTTCAACGCAGAAAATCTGTTGGGATTTAAAAGGGGTTAAATACAAATGATAAATAAAACAATAAATAAAAAAATAAATGAATTTGGCTGCAAGTTACGGACTGAGGAATTTGTCCATCGACAAACGCTGATGTGTCAACTGTTGGATAAAGTAATGTTATGTTACCTAAAAACAATGGACGGGGTGGAAAAGATTGGGAAGTATTTCCTTAATACAGGATTATTTTCGCAGGTATTTTTTTCTCATCATAGAAAAATGTAATCGATAATGGCTCGATGCATAAGCAGTATTAATGAATGCCTGGCAGATTGAGGTTGAATAAATCCAACGTCATTTTAGTATATTATGTGGTATTTAATATGGAGAGTCGATCGCTTAGCACCTTTTATCATGTAGGGATCGATCCCTCACATTCAACACTTTTTTTTTTTGGTTTATTTGTTTTGGTGTTGATATGCGTTTCTCTATGATTCATTGTTAATTGTGTGTAAACGCACGCGCGCGCGCGGCGGGCCTACAAACACATTTGGACACACACTACCCACTAACACAAACTATTACACATTCACACATTTCCTCATCTTAACAATAATTATGGCCGTTTATAATGTATTTTGAATGAATCTGCAGTTTAGGTTCAATTTCCCACTCGCTTTTTTCCCAGTTTGACAAAAATGAATGAATGAAGTCCTTCAAATGAGACTATAAACCGAGGCCCCGTGTGCGAACGCATGCAGAACATCTTGCGCACACGTTAATCCTGTTTCCGCTTTCGAAAGAGTAGGCCATTGTGTGCCGGGGGAACAAATGACAAAATTTACAAAACTGCATCACACGGGGACTAGGGTGTAAAAAGCACATGATGCGCTTATTCATTATCCTCGATATAAAAGAAAAAAAATAAACACAAAACACACTTTAAATCCTTTTTTTTTCATTTATAATAGTTACCTCTGAGGCCTGATTTGGCTTGTTTAAAATTGGTTAACATGAAAAATATTTTATGAATTTTAAAATTTAAGGGTAAGGGCATGGGCTATCCCCAATCTTCGAATAATCCAAAACAACCTAAACTAACTAAACACAAACAAACCCGACATGCGCTAAACCGATTTACTTACATGCGAAGCGAGCGCTCCTGTGGGAACTATCCATTAGTTACTTAAATTCGCATACATACTTTTATCTAAAGTCTATCAAAACCTTTTGTCACTTGGGACGCTATCATAAGGCTTCGTTACAGTCACTGAATGTTAACACTTTTATACACGAGTAGTGCAGGTTCTATGGGACGGTACCTCTAAGTGGTGGCAGCACTCGCTTTCCCCACCAAGTTACTCAGGTTCGAGCTGGTTACCATTGGTGGGTCCGTTTCGCTTAGCTTCTTGGCCGTGCACCGACAGCTGGAAATGGGTTCCGTCCCTTTGGTTTTTTTTAAAGCAGTGGGAAGGAATGGGGCCGCCTCATATGCTGGCCCAGAACGTGAGCCCCCACGAAGCGCGTCGACCGTGACTTACGGGTTTGGAGGTACCTTTGTCCTTTTTTAGTTCCCAAGTTCACCCAGGTGGAAAATCAGGGTCTTGCCCTTTGTCGGAAGGTTAAGCCAGCGAGGGGGAAGGGCGCCTGTCTCCATCAACATGTTTGTCGCGTTATCAGGATCTAAGTTGTCTTTGTTGCTTGTTTTGGTCCTTTTGTTTTTTTTTTTGCGGGGAGGAGGGGTGGAGGGACGGGGGAGGGAGGGCGGGTCGTTCCTGAGCTAGAGCTACGAGGTTCACCAATGGTGAGGTTTTGTGAATGTGACCGTTTTGGGCCCACCGTGAAGGTAGCCACTTTCTGACTTCAGGGATGCATGCTGGGTACGTTTGTGTTCCCGTAACTCACCAAACGCTCACAGGAAGTAGGGGATCTTTGACATGCCTAGTTGTTTTACTGCATATGTGTGTTGTGTGTGTGTGTGTGTGTGTGTGTGTGTGTGTGTGTGTGTGGAAAAGAGAGAGAGAGAGAGAGAGAGAGAGAGAGGAGAAGAGAGAGAGAAGGAGAGAGAGAGAGAGAGAGATCGAACACGACGAGCAACTCTAACACACGCACGCACGACACGAAGGGACTTATATCTGATACAAGTTCTGTTTATTTGAGAAGAATAACACCTGTCTTCATCAGGTGTAGATTTGTCATTGTACACGATTCCACCCACACAATATTGAAGCGAGGTTTAACGTCTCGCATATGTTCGGTGCTCGACACGGGATCGTCTAATCCCTCAGGACTTCAGGACCGCATGGATTGCATAGTTTTAACGTCCAAGGAAAATTCAGATTCACGGTCTTAGCGGATCACATCGCATGTACTGCGCTTCAGTCTGCCTTAGGTATCTCCCCTTAAGTCACTGATGTCTTTAACGACCGGGGGAAACCCCCCTAAGAATGGGGCGAGATTCAAAACTTTATCCCAGGATTTTGGGAGTAACGGTCTTACCATGGAAGTTTGGGAATTTCTTCATCTTCATTTTCCTGTTTCCCCTTTTTCCCAAGTTCTGCCCCTTTTGGGTTTTTTCATACCCAAACATCAATCTCTTAATGGGGTTTTCGGAAACCAACTCCGCCCCCAAGTTGATTTGATCAACCCACCTTAATGAAAGGACCAGAAATAAAAAAGGTATGGGCACATCAAACAACATTTTTGGGACGGCAAACGAAAATGTATTCCAGTGAACAGAATAAAAGGGGGGAGGAAGAGGCAGACAGAGAAACGATGGGAAGACAACATCAGAGAGTGGACTGGCCTTGAGTGGAACGATTTGCTACGAAAGCAGAGGACCACGGGGAGTGGAGGAAGCTGGTTGCAAAATCTTCATTGGTGCCCCTCACGGTCCAAGGGACTACGGGATAGGTGAAGGTGGAGAGAGAGAGAGAGAGAGAGAGAGAGAGAGAGAGAGAGAGAGAGAGAGAGAGAGAGAGAGTCTGCACTACTGTTACCTCCAAGGGGAAAATACTCCCCAACACCTCAGTGCAGATACAAACTTACACCTCTGGATGCTGTCAGATCCAGATTGCAACGTTCTAACCACTAGGCTGCCACGCCTCAACGATAGATGAATAGGTATATGTCTAATGACTGAACCACTACGTGCCCATGCTATCATAACACATTGAACGTTTCTTTTCTTTCTTTCATCCTTTGGTCGGGACGACCGTTGGGGTACCCGCACGGACGCTGCAAGTGGACCGCCAAATGGTTCTGTCCTGGGCTGCTTTCAGGAGGTTTGGTACAGTGAGGCCGGTCCACTCCTTGATGTTGGATATCCAGCTTTTGCGTGGTCGTCCCTGCCTCCTTGCTCCTTCCACCATTCCCTGCAGGACTGTCTTTGACAGGCTTGTTATGCCTTGTTGTGTGGCCAAACCATTTCAGTTTCCTCCGTTTGACTGTATCTAGCAATGGTTCTTGTTTGCCAGCCAGTGCCTCGATCTGCTGTCCAGACGTAGTCATTGGTTTTACGGTCTCTGTAGGTGATGTTCAGGATCCGCCTGAGGCATTCATCTCAAAGGCTTGAATGCGACGTCTAAATCGGCAGTTAGTGTCCATGCTTCACAGCTGTACAAGGCAATGGATGTGACGAGTGCCTTGTAGAGTCTGACCTTAGTGTGGTTCTGATGTTGTGTTTCTCCACACTTTCGCCAGCTTAGTCATGGAGGAGAGTGCCACAGCAAGTCTGATCTTCACCTCTTGTGTGCTCGTGCCTTCTTTGGTGATGACTGCTCCAAGGTACTTGAAAGTTTCCACCTCCTCTAAGTGTCTCGCCACTCATCTTGATGCTGGTGGTGAGTGGTCGGTGTGGTACTGTTCAATAGGATCTTGCTCTTTTCCGTGCTGATCTCCATACCGTGGGCATTGGCTGATGTTTCCCAGTCTGGGTGAGATCCTGGAGTTCTCTTCACTGCGGCCCATGAGATCAATATCGTCTGCAATCGAAGATTGCAGACTGCCTTCCTCCTATTGTGATTGTGGTCTTGAAGTCAAGGAGGGCCTCCTGCATGATGTTCTCCAGGAACACGTTGAAAAGAACGGGGATAGCGGGCAGCCTTGTCGAACTCCAACTGAAGCGGAAGAACTCCCCGATTTCTCCACCCTGAGGACTGCACTGTGGGAGCTGTCATACAGCGCCTGGATGACTTGAATCAGGTCCTCGTCGAAGCTATAGTCTCTCATGACTTGCCACAGAGCTTCTTGCCACACTCGGTCGAAGGCCTTCTTGAAGTCAATGAAGTTTGTTGTAGAGCTGTAGCTGATGTTGGAGATGCTCTCTATGAGCATTCTGATGTTGAAGATCTGCTCGACAGTGCTTCGACCTGGTCTGAAATCCTGCCTGTTCTTCTGATAGGATTTCTTCTGCTGTGGTTTCAGTCTGTTCAAGGCAATGCGTAGCATAACTTTGCTTGGATGCTTATCAGACTGATTGTTCTGTAATTTTGGCACTTCTTCAGGTCTCCCTTCTTTGGAAGTGAACTATGATGGATTGGGTCCACTGTTCAGGCCACTTTTTGCTGGTCCAGATGCGTTGGCAGATGATTGTTAATGCCTTGATCATTCTCTGGGCCTCCGTTCTTGATGAGCTCAGCCGGGATGTTGTCAATCCCTGGTGACTTGCCTCCTTCAGGGATCTTACTGCTTCTTCTACCTCTTCCTCCAGCACCTGTGTGTCTTCAGGATCTGATGGTCTGGGATCTTGCTCGTGAAGTTTGTTCGGATCAGCCTTCAGCTTGTAGTTGTACAGGTCGCTGCAATATTCTGTCCATCTCTTCATGATAGTGGCGCTCTCTGTAAGGACTGACCCCTCTTTGTCTTCAATAACGGAGGTCTTTGGCTGCTGGGACTTGGTTAGTACCTTGATGGTCTGGTACGCCTCTTTGCTGTCTCCTTTCGCCATTGCCTTCTCAACCTTGGAGCATTGTTCTGACATCCAGTTCCCCATGGCCTCAGTCATCTTCTTCTTGATTGACCTGTTGACTGTTCTATACGTTCTATTGAACGTTTAGATCACATAATTATAGAAGTGGTGGCTCAATGTACAGCTGAACACTGCTGGATGTTACAACAGGATGTAGCTCAAGTGTAGAGCGCTCGCTTAGCATGTGAGAGGTACGGGGATCGATACCCCCGCATCTCCAGGTTTTTTTCCCTTGGGAAGTTTTCTTTGGGTTTTTTTGTTTTGCTTTGTTGATTATTTTATTTTTCGGGGGTTTTGTGTTTGTTTGTTTTTTTGTAAACAGAGCAGAGGGTTGGAAACAGTATTCAAAGGGTTTTTCCCTTCTTTTTTAACAAGATTTTTTCAGTAGTTTTTTGTCCTTTTTTTAAGGTATTCCCATAACATAAGCGGTCTTTAGGGAGCAAGACGTCAGAGACCTCACTTCTCTAGGGCCAGCATATTGAGGGCCGCGCCCATCTCCTCTCCCTCGCTGCGTTACCTTCCATGACCCTAAATAGGCAGGTACCCATTTACAGCTAGGTAAACTGGGGGACTGTACTGAAACCAAGGCGCGCAAACGGTCACCCATCCACTTGGAAACCATTCTCGATGCTGCTTAACATTGTCCAAGTATACAGTTCTAAAGTGACTGCAAAGTTTACATGTCTCTCTGTGTGAAGTTGATGTTACATCTTTTCAATATGTGTGATGTCATATCTCATCTTATTCATTTCTTTACCTATCCATGTATCAGTCATAATTCTGTTCATTGACTTCTCTACTTAGTTGTTTATACTTTCTTTAAATCGGATTTGGAAAATTACTCTAGCCTCCCACCCTCTATGTGATTTGAATTTGCTATCATAGTTTATATGATATTTGATATGAATTTGTCGCAGTTTATATATTTGATATGAGTTTGTTGTTGTAGTGTATATGATATTTGATATGAGTTTGTAGTTGTATTTTCATGATATTGATGTGAGCTTGTTGTTGTAGTGTTATAAATGTTTAAATAAGTTTGCTATTGTAGTTTATATGATATTTGATATGAGTTTGTTGTATCACTGTTCGTGTGTCTTTTTTTCTTTTTCATTCTGGATTTTGTGCTCAGATAAGGAAAAAACCTACTTTTTGTTTTCTATTTGAACACGGCATTTCGTTATGATTTTGTTTACAAATAGTGTATGCGTGTGTGCGCGCGCGCGCACACACACACACACACGCACGCACGCACGGCGCACACACACACACACACGCACGCCACGCACGGCGCGCACGCACACACCACAACACACACACACACACGCCCGCACGCACGCGCGCGCGCGCGCACACACACACACACCACGGCGCTCGCGCGCCGCACGACACACACACACACACACCACCTCTTATTTTCACATTAAAACCTGTTCTCTTTTTCGGAAGAGTAGATCATAGATGGGAACAGATGACTGAACATTAAAGCCACAGGCATACAGAAGCTAGATGATTGAAAAATATAATAATTAAAAAAATAGTACATGACTGCTTAATCTAATATCTTCCATTAAAAAAACTGGTAAAGAAAAAAAAATTCCTGGAGATGCGGGGTATCGATCCCCGTACCTCTCACATGCTAAGCGAGCGCTCTACCACTTGAGCTACATCCCCTGTTATGAAGAGTGATCTGCTTTCAGTCCTTATTTGTACTTCGTCCTTATTAGCATGTTGGTCAGTTGGGCTGACAGTATGGGCACATGGTTGTTCAGTCACTGGACAGTGTTCGAGTAGGCTAGTGCACATGTATACACAGTCAGGATAGCCAAGTGCTTAGAAAGTCATTACAGCCGGGTTTGTCGATAGTCTAGTCTAGTCTAGTCTAGTCTAGTCTAGTCTAGTCTAGTATAGTATAGTCTAGTCTAGTCTAGTCTAGTCTAGTCTAGTCTAGTAGTCAAGTCAAGTCAAAAACACTTTAATCATCCCATGAAGGGCAATTACAATACTGACAGGCAGATTGATACACATCAAAAATCTCAAAGACACAAAAAGCTATATTTCATATTGGTTAAAGCATTCCAAAATGACTTCAAATAAAATGTCAGGAACACACACACACAAACACACCACGCGCGCATGTGCACACACATACACACACACGCACGCACGCACGCACGCACACGCATCAATAGTATAGTATAGCATAGTATAGTATAGTATAGTATAGCATAGCATAGTATAGTATAGTATGGTATGGTATGGTATGGTATGGTATAGTATAGTGTTGTATAGCAAAGCATAGCACAGTAGAGTGCAGTACAGTACAGTAGAGTGCAGAGCAGCGCAGTACAGCATAGCATAGCATAGCATAGCATAGCAGTGCAGTGTAGTGCAGTGCAGCATAGCATAGCATAGCATAGCATAGTATAGAAGTATAGTAGTATAGTAAATACAGTACAGTACAGTACATACAGATAGTATAGTATAGTATAGTATAGTATAGTAATAATATAGTATAGTATAGTAAGTAAGTATAGTATAGTATAGTAGAGTAGAGTAGAGTAGAGTAGAGCAAAGCAGAGCAGAGCAGAGCAGAAAAGAGCATAGCATAGTATAATATGGTATAGCATAGCATAGCATAGCATAGCATAGCATAGCATAGTAGAGTAGAGTACAGTAGAGTAGAGTAGAGTACTTGATGTCTCGGCAGATTTATCCGAATGAAATTCGGGCTGCTGTCCCCAGACAGAGCACGTCGCCACAAGAGCAGCGCCATTTTTTTTGGTTTTTCTTTTCCTGTCCACATAAATTATGTATTTAGTTTCCTATCAGACTGGCTTTTTTTCTAAAGAATTTTGCCAGGGACTACTCCCTTGTTGCCCTGAATTCTTTTACATGCACCAAATCAGTATTGCACACAAGACCTCGGTTTATCGTCTCACCCAAAAGACTAGCATCCAGACCACTATCATGATTTAGTGGAGGGGGGCAAAAGTTTCAGGCACAAATGGGGATAGAACCATCACACACTTGAAACCAGGACTTTTCGCTTTTTAGGCAGGTGGTTTAATAATAATAATAATAATAATAATAATAATAATAATGTATGGAATTTATATAGCGCTGAATCTTGTAAAGCAACAAATCAAAGCGCTCAGATGACTTTTTTTTAATAGAGGATAATGGAATAAGCACTCATGTGCCTTTTTTAACATCCAGTCCCCGTGTGTATGCGGTTTTGTAAATTTTGTCATCTGTTCCCACCGGCACACAATGGCCTACTCTTTCGAAAAGCGGAACAGGATTTAACGTGTGCGCAAGATGTTCTGCATGCGTTCGCACACGGGCCTCGGTTTATAGTCTCATCCGAAGGTTACTTTGAGACCACCGATCCACACCTGTATGAAACGTTTTGTATGGGTTTGCTTGTGGGGCTTACGTTTCTGCGGGGATTTTCAGGGGAGTAGAATTAATAGTAATGTTACCCTCAGGACGAAAATCCTCCCCAACTACACTTATGCGCAGATACCAACCCATGCCCAAGGTTACTGTCAGATCATGAGTTCGAGGATCTAACCACTACGCTATCACACCCTGACCATAGAACAGATACAGTTATCTATCTAATAATGTATGGAATTTATATAGCGCTGAATCTTGTAAAGCAACAAATCAAAGCGCTCAGATGACTTAAAAAAAAATTATTTATGTGTGTATGCGGTTTTTAAAAATATTGTCATCTGTTCCCACTGGCACACAATGGCCTACTCTTTCGAACAGGGGAACAGGATTTAAAGTGTGCACAAGATGTTCTGCATGAGTTCGCACCTGGGTTTATAGTCCTATCAGATTGAAAGACTACGTGTCCATGCAGACCTACTACCAGTTCAACACACTGATTTATTTGAATCCTGTGCGAAAGGTGTCACATTCAATAAAGGAAAAAATCGTTTTAATTAATTTTGGGGGGTTTTAAAATTTTACATGTTTAAGTAGTACAATATCAACACAACCCAAAACACAATGTCTACAAAAAGTCATTTTCCCTAAAACGATTTTTTGTTAAAAAACCACTGCTCCGTTCTAAAATTTAAAACTTTGATTGTAACGGCTGATTGAAAGGGGGATGAGCGAAAGCGCTATTTTTGGGGGGGTTTTTTTTTCAAAAGGGCCCTAAAAATTTTTCATGTATTATTATTATTATCCCCCGTTTTTTACATCACCATTGAAGCAGTTTGATTTCCTAATTCTAAATTCAGTCCCCCCCCAATTCCCAACAACTGCACTGGAACTTAAAGAGTCAAAATGAAAACCCTTTTATTTTTAATTATATCCCTTATTTTGGGGATTCAAACACACAATTTTTTTTTAAAAAAAAAAAGCCCTGGTGTAACTGATGGTGTCATTCAGCCCTGCCCTGGCAACAAAATTTCAAGTCTAATCTACTGAGTGACCTCTTTCCTTTCCACTCAAAACAAAATTTATTTTTAGAAATAGGGGATGTTTATCGATTTGAAATTTGGGGCAATTTTTTTTTTTTAATACAGGGGTTTCCAAAAAATGACCTCAGAGGTTCCAAAAATGCTTATGCCTACACAATCAAAAGGATTTTTTTTCTAAAAAAATCACACTGCAGCTTGGGGGAAAATAAAGGGCATTCATGTATGCGTCATTTCTCCGGTTTTTTGGGACAAGACTGTGCATTGATTGGTTCTGCCCTTTAAAATTTTTAACAGTGTCGTTTTCTATTCTGAGTTAACCCGGGGGAATTTTTCAATGCCCGGGGTTTCTGAAAAATATCGAGCACTCAAAACAGGTGAGTATTGAACTGTTTTTTAAAAACCCTTAAATAGAATTTAAATGGTGTATGATAAAAATAAAGTAAAGTTAAAGCAAATTATGGGCTTTCTTTCTGGGATACGGGAAAAAAAACCCCCCAGGGTCCCATCACTAAAAAACAGACCAATCTCTTTGGGGGATTTTTCCATAATAGTTAAACATTTATCCTGATTTGTCCTTGAAAGTGTTTTATTTTTGAAAGTTGTGAACGATTAAGTTTGTGTTTAAATGAAAAACGAAAAAGCTTAGTTTTAATCATAAACTTGGGAATCCGTTTAAAATTAGGGGGCCCAAAAATTGAAAGTTTCCCATTGGGCTGGGAGGATAACTTTTTTCTTTAGGCATTTTTTAATATTTACATTTTGTCGCCTTATAGATTGTAAACTTTTAATATTAAATTTTATCAATTAGGTTTTTGATTTAAACGATTTCCCCCAAAAATCCAAATACACTTAAAAAACGGGGATTGACGGGGTGTAACACGCACCAAAGGGAGGTTTAAATCAAGATGGGATCCAAAATAGACAATTGTTTAGGTTTTTTTAAACATTTGGAAGTTATTGTAAATTCTGAATGTTACAAGAAAGTTTTTCATAGAATATATGATTATTTTTGTTTTTTTGCTGCTTTTTGGACATCTTGTTTAAAGTTAATTAAACTAACCAAATGAATAATTTGGAAAGAGACAAAAAAAACCCTAACCACCATAAAATCAGCTGACAAATTTATTCACAAACTAAAATAACCATGTGTTTTTTTACATGACAAATCTGCTGATTAAATAGGGGAAAGGGGGGGGTGAAAATTCAAGAAAGGGGCCCTCAAGCCTATTAAATAAGCCCAAGCTGTAGAAAGCCTAGGTGTTTACCAATTTGCCCAGGGGGCAAGGGGTTTTCCCCATGCCACAATGCCCAGGCCATGAACAAGGGGAAAGATGTAGCTGACAAAGGAACTTTTTAAAGACAAAGGCTGAGCCACCAGCCCTGGGACTGTAGACCTTCGTGAGAACACTTACTCCCCATACACTGAGTTACCAGTCTTCTAGCTCACAGAGACATTTTTTAATTTAAGGGTGAGAAAGGTGGACACTAACAGGCCCAATGTTTGTTGGGTTCCCACCCCTGCAGATACATGCTGGACATCAAACAGAGATGGAGTGACACTACATAATTTAAATTTGGTTTTTTTAGAGAAACCCCAAAAGTGGATTATAGAAATTCCCACCACAACCGGGTATACAGATTAGGAGAAGTTTGTCCAAACACACACTGTAACAAGTTGACAAAAAAACAATAACTCTTTCAAAACTGAAAACCTCAGCAAATCATGAGCAACCGGGTTAACAATTCTTTCTAAAAATGGGGGGGAGGGGGGGGGGAAGAAAGGGTGGGTTTGTAGTTCAAAGGTTATAGTGGAAAAGTGACTATAAACAAAAATAAGGTTTCTCATCCCCTTTAGGTTGAAATCTAATTTAAATGGGTGATTTTGGGAGAGAAGATAGTTCAAATTTAGAATGTATACAGAGTGTGTGTGTTGTGTGTGTGTTTTGGTGTTTTTTGAGGTTGAAAAAATGGGAGTACGTAAAACCCAGCGACTTTCAAGCACCCCGTTTCCCCCCCAACCCCTGCCCCCTTTTGCCCATAGTCCCCCCGCCCCCCAAAAGCAAAGACCTCGAAAGAGCGGAACAGCAGTACAGAGAAAATATTTTTGCAAACCCCTTTTAGCTGAATTGCAAGGAGAAAAGAGGCACAAAACAAGCAAACAGGCGGGACTGTCAAAACCCAAAAAGGGAAAATTCAAATGAAAAGGGGCAAAACTTGGCATCGAGATTCGAAGCGTAAAAAGGGACCAGGCTAAAACACAGGACAAGCCAAAAAAGGATGAGTGCAGAATGTGAAAGAGTAACAAGAGCCAAGAGAAGAAGGAAAAAAGAAGGGAAGGGAAAATATGACAGCACAAAAAAGACAATGGGCAACAAAAAGAGGAGAGAAAAACCTAAAAAAAGTTAAAAGAAGCTGCTAAAAACAGAAATACAGAGATTGCTACACGCAACAGAAAATTTGGAGTCCCCTGTTTTAAAAACGCTAGAAGAAGGCCCCTGTCCCGTGGTGTATCACCTTGTCGTGGTGGGATGGCTTGCGTGCTTCAATGACCCCAAGATGGGGGCGGGGGTTCGGCCTCTGGCAGGTTAACCAAACCCAAAAGGGTCGGGGGAGGGGACCCAGACAAAACGTGCCCCCGGGCCCCTCCTTTGGGGGGTTGTGCATTGGGCAAACGACCCATTCAAAAAAAAAAAAACCACTTGTTACTGAAACGAACGATACCCCTTTCGAGCGACATGGTTGGGGGGAAAAGTCCCTCTGGTAGACCTATGCCTGCTGGGAAAGCCTTCGGGAACCCGTGCGCCACAACCTTTTACAAAAAAGTCAACAACCAGGGGTAGGGGCCGGGAAAATCAAAAACCCGTATGAAACCGTTAAAAAAGCAACGGGGATAAGAAAAGCCAGGAAACCTAAAGACCTTGGCCCGGCGGAAACCCGATGGAAAGGAACCCGGGGGGGAACAAAGCTTGCAAGGGAGAACTATCATCTACTCTGGACAGGGAAAAAGGCCAACCCCACACAATGGTGGCGCGCTGAGAACCCAAGAACGCAAACACTGCTGTCCCGGGAACCTGTCACCAGGGTTCCACAGCACGTTTCAATCAAAGGCAGAAAAGGGTTACCATCGTTTAGGCTATGCTCCAACAAATACGCAGGTTAGAAAAAAAAGAAAACTTCTTCGAACAAGTCCAGACCCTCTGGACAAAGCAAAACCCAAAGGGGGATCTAAAAAACTAATGGGAGACATGAATGCCAAAATGGGGGGGAGACAAACACAAAAAGAGAACTGATCATGGGGGACATGGCACTGGAGAACAAAAAGGAAAAAAGGGAAATTTTAAAAAGAAATTTTGCATGTTTTAACGACCGGGCATTGGGGCACCATCTTTCCTCACAAAAAGGCCACAAGACCACTGGACTTTCCCCAATGGGAAACAGAAAACCAGATTGACCACTCACCATGGGCGAAAGGGAGAAGGAGCCTGCAGATGTCAGGGTGAAGCGCGGAGCAGTGCAGCATCAGCCCCTCATCTTTTTGTTCCACCCCCAAAACCGTCAAAGCCTACTCGACCGGGGAGGGAAAACCCTCACACAAGTTCAATGTGCAAAGCCTGAAGGAAAGAGAAAAAATAGAAAAAATTTAGGTCGAACTGAGGAACAACTTCATGGCTTTCCCAGCTGCCAGAGGAAAAAGTCGAAGAGCAATGGAGTTTTTACGTGAGACCCGGAAAAAACTGCCAAAAAAGTACGGGAAAGAGAACAAAAAAATACAAGGGGTGGCGACAAAAAAAACATGGCACTGAAACCGGACAAAAAAAGCGAAAGATAGTCAAACCAAACACAAAATCAAGAAAAGAAAAAAGGAACTGCAAGCATGCACTGGGGGAAAAACCGGCAGTAAAAAAATGAAGAAAGAAAGAGAAAATTCATTTAGGGCTGAATCAGGAAGCAAGACTGCAAGGGGCCCAAAAAAATAGAAGAGCGACGAGATCACGAGAACTCTTCGGAAAAAACAACAAACCTAGTGCCCTTCAAAGATAAGATTGGCAATACCATTCCAGGGGGGAGGGGCCAGGAAACAAGTGGCAGGCACTTCAAAGAAACGCTCAACAACCGCACCACCCATGCCCCCTGACATCCCCCCACCTCTGAAAACCTTGGGATCAACACCCCGGGCCCCCCCCCAAAATAGACACCAAAAACACAAATAAAAAAGGAAGCAGCAGCCCCAAAGGTAAACCCCCTGAACACGAAGGGGGACATCCAAACTTCCCCTGAGATGTTATACCCCCTCCTATACAAGATCTGGGGGCAAAGAGTGTACCAGAAGGGCTGGGAAAAAAAGGCCACCGGTAAGTGCCAAAGAAAGGGGGCCCCCTCCCCCTGCAACAACTGAAGAGGAAACATGTAGTTTCCCTCCCAGGGAAAGTACGACAAGGATATGCTAGACAGACTGAAGAAGCACGGGCAAGACACTTCGGGTGAACAGCACTTTAGGGAAGACAGATCGCCAGATCAAACGCCACAAAGCGCATCATCATTGAGCAGTCCTAGTGGGAGACCCCCCATATTCAGTCTTTTTCGACTTCCAAAGGCATTGACAGCGTCGACAGAGATGTTTTTGGAAACTGATGCATCACTATGGGTTTCCACAAATTCTCACCATCTCCAGCGCTATATGAAAATGCCCTGTCAATATCCTGAAGGGAAAATGACGGAAGCCTTCTCCTACAGACCCGGGGTTTTCTCGGGGTTCTGTTGCGCCAACCACTTCCTGGGTGGTTTTTATGGGATAAAGCGGCAAGCCACAGCAGGGAGGAGAACCGCATACAGTGGACCCTCATGAAACAGCGGAAGGGCCTGGACTTCGCAGAGACATCAGCCTTCTCTCCCCCAGGCAACGACGCACAAGAGAAGTTTGCGTGTTGCTGACGAAGCGAAAAGAAAAGGCCCCCAAATCAAATGGGAAGGCGGGGATCATGAGGGGGAACAACAAAAACATGACCCGGCGACTGCAGCAAGAAACCACAAAGAAGTCAGAAGTTTATTTTTCCTGGGCAGTTCTCGTAAAGATGGGGGAACAGATGAAACATCAAACCGAATCAACAAAACCCCCACGTAAAAACCCTTCGGCCAATTTGGAGGTCAAAGCCCTCCATTCAAAAAAAACTTCGGATTACAACACCAATGCAAATCGGTCCCACTTTATGGTCAGAAACCGGCGGGTAAAAAAACCAACACCCCCCAAACTCAGTTTTTTACCAAAAAATGCCTCAGGACATCCTCACATCAGGGGGCCCGGAAGTTATCCAACAAAAAAACTGTGGGACAGGGCCAGACAAACCCCCCAAAGAGCCACATTAACAAAGGAATGGGATGGATCGGCCCTACATCCGCAAGCCCGGTCAAATGTCACCAGACAGGCCAAAAAAGGAAACCACAAGGGGAAACGGAAAGTTTGGGCGCCAAAGCAACCTGGGGCCCGAATGTTGACAAGAAACAAGGCCCGGAATGACATGGCCGAGCTGGAGGATCTCCCAAAACCGGTTGTTGGAGGGGTGTTTTTGCAGCCCCATGTTCCCCCAAAGGGAAACCAAAAGGCATAAGTCAAGTAAGCAAAAAACAGGCTTTCACGTGCAAAAAAAACCACGCATTTGCGCCACCGAGGGGCATGTGTTTTAAAATCTTCACAAAAAGCAGATTTTAGAAGAGAGGGGCAAAAGATGATAGAAGAGCTGCGCCTTTGGGCAATACCCTTGGAAATTAAAAAAGTACAAATGACTTATCCTCAAGGCAGACAAGGTGCCCCCCACTGAGCATATTTTCCCGAAAATTGGACCAATTAGAAGACAACAAAATGCTTCAAAAAAAACATCAGCCATTTCCCGTCAGAACAAAGGGAAGAAACAAAAACAAAACAACAACAGGGGAAGAGAAGGAGGTAAAGAAAAACATATCACTTTCTTTGTAGAAAGGGTGTTCCCTTGCCTGACAAAAAGATCGTCAGCAAATCAGTTTTCTTGCCAAGTCCCGGTGCGAACCTGTAGCAGAGTCTACCGCCCTACAAAGCAGGGGGGCTGTGCTTAATGTTTTCTTTTGAAGGGGGAAAACCAAAAAGGAAAAAATGGCAGCTGCTACAAGAATCAGGCTTGTGGAATACTGTGAAACTGAAACTCAAAATCACGCTTTGAATGCCATTCAAAACAACACTTGTAGAATCTGACATGTCTACCATGCTGTTGCTCTGTTCAAGTGTGATAACGGAGGAGAGCCATGTGCATATCGAACATGTGCAGACTGTGGCATTTTTAAACTCGCCAACTTTTTAAAATCTCTTGAAGGTCACAGAGGACAGTTGAAATGGCACCGATGGACAACAAAAAGAATGGACAGTGACAACGAAATCATCAGCAGGAAGGTTTTGGAGACTCAGAGGGGATGCATCACTGATCTGATTCCAGAGTTCCTTGGGGAGATTGCTTTTTTGTCACAGCACCTCTACAGGGCAGACTGGCAATACACTCAGTTTGAAAAACTGGGAAACATGCGCCTTTGCTGGATGGGTTGGTCCTCATGGTCTTGGATTTCGCCGAGAATTTCACCTGCCTGTACCAGCATGAGGTACAAGCTGCTGACTGGCATCACCAGCAAGTGACCATGCATCCAGTCTCCTGCTACTACAGATGTCCTTTTGGGTGTGAGGAGACTGTCAATGAATCGCTTGTTTAGATATCCCACGACCTGAAGCATGATTTTCGTGCTGTGCATTCTTTTGCAAGTAGAGCGATCCAGCATCTTCAACAGAACAGGAATCTGAACATAAAGCAGATTGTGCAGTGTTCAGATGGATGCTCTGCACAGTACAAGAGCAATGGGCCTTTTGCTGATGTCACTGCCAGCCTACAAGACTTTGGTGTTGAGCTCCAGAGAAATTTCTTTGGATCTCTGCATGGGAAAGGTCCTTGCGATGGAGAGGCAGCAATGTTTAAGAGTCATGCTACTAATGCCGTCAAAGAAGGCACTGCTGTAATCATCTCTGCTGAAGAATTCTTCAATTACCGCCAGAACAACAAGCTGAACAAGCAGCCAGAAGCAGGACACTGCCAGGGACATTTCTTCAGGACTTTTTTCTGGGTGCCCAAAGAAGCCATCAGTCGCCAGAGGTCAGACAGAAGCTTTAAGACAGTGAAAGGCACAAGAGACCTTCACCAAGTTACGTCGGCAGGATTTGGCAGGCTTTGGGGTCGTCACTTATACTGCTACTGTGAAAACTGCATTTCAGGCTCTGGCGACTGCTGCGTCTCCAACATTGTGGGGGTTATGGAAGGAACACACTCTTGTTCCCGACAAAAATTATCACTCAGTCAGTCAACCTGTACCATCTGCCCTCCCTCCCTCCTGTACCTGCACCATCTGTCCTCCCTCCTGTACCTGCACCATCTGTCCTCCCTCCTGTACCTGTACCCTCTGCCCTCCCTCCCTCCTCCCTCCTGTACCTTTACCATCTGCCCTCCATCCTGTACCTGTACCATCTGCCCTCCCTCCTGTACCTGTACCATCTGCCCTCCCTCCTGCACCTGTACCTGGCCCATGTGGTGACCAGTGTCCAGAAGCTGATGACCATGGACCTGCTGCCGCTCAAGTGCGACTTCAAGAAGAAACTGAAGAAAGGTCAGTATTCATATGACATAAAATACACATTTGAAAAAATCCTTACACACCAGTTCATGTTTATTTTCTGTTTATTTTCAGTTAAACAAGAAGAGTGATTTGTAAAAACATAAGTCATAGAATTCAAGCAAAACCCTTTATACTGTAGCCAATATTTTATTCTTGTTTCTTCCATATTAAGAAGAAAGGATGGAGAGCTGTTTTTACATCATAAAACTTGACCATTACCCGTGTGTGCAGGTTCTGCAAGGGAAGCTGAGTTCGAGCTGTCTTAAGAAACTGGTGGGGAGAAGGCGGGGACTAGCGAACATATTAGAAAGGTATGTCTGGCTGTTTTTTTTTCTTTGTATTTCTACAAATACTCACATTCTTTGTTACTAGTACCAATGGCATTGTTCTTCATACCTGAGCTTGACAACTCAATGATAATGAAGGTTTTGTTTTGTTTGGTTTTTCAGCAATACTTTCCAGGATTGCAGTATACCAACTTAGATTTCTGTTCACGGATTTAAAAAAAAATATTATCACAGGTTTGTGCAGCAGAGAAAATTTAGTATTTTACTCATGTTCTCTGTGATTGTATGTAAAACGCTTTGATTTGTCTTTGCAAGATATAGCGCTATAAAAGTTCCATTTATTAAAAATATCTTCTAGGTAGGGGGTTAATTCTTGCGTTTTCTTCAGGTGTCAGCTTAGACCCGGAGATGAAGGAGGTTTAGCTGAAGTTTTTGAAGTCCAAGAGAACCTACTACATCTGGCCTCCAACGGATGACATAGCCTGGGTTCCCATGGAAGACACCCCCTCCAGTTGGAAACCCGACATAACTGCCAGGCAGCACTACTATTTTGATTGAAATTACTGCCATTGTGCCAAAGGGTTGCTTGGAATGCTCCCGTGTTTCAGTGTTCAATTGATAGCAAATAAAAAGTATTAACTTCAAATATGTTTTCATTGTTTCATTTTTCTGGTGTGCAGTGTCTTGTGTTACGCGCAGAACGTACGTATTAAATGTTATGTCTGTAATAAGCATGCAACTTCAATATCTTCCTTACTCAGCTTTTACATTAGACTGCATTAAACTTTGAACCTGATAAATTTTATCATATGGTTATAGATTTAATGTTTTCATTTGCTTTTGACTCGTGTCCAAGTCACATTTTAAAATTTTGTACGGATCAATTCCAAAGAATAATATGAAAATCTGAAAATGAAAGGCATCCTTCTTTGTCATCAACAAAATCAGTGGTGATGTATTTGGAATCATTTTCTGCATATAAAATAGAAATATTTATTTCTTATGGCGTCGTCTGCTACACGCGGACGTTTTCAACTCTTTGGATAAAGCCTAACATTTTTATGTTCTCAGAGAGTTGTCATTTTACTTTTTACTTTACCTGATCAAGCAATCATAAATCTCTTAAAAACAACTGAAAACAATATCTAATGCAGATATTGATTTATCTCCAACCATGTAACAAAACTGTTTAAAAATAATATTTAATGTTTTACCACATGCGACGTGGTCTGCCTAACATCTGAGAAGCAATGATGTTGGCAGCTTCCGCCTCAGAAGACTATGGAGTTGCACTATAGGTGGTAATTCTGGTACAAGAAATATCGGCTGTGGCTGGCCGATGGTCCGTCACGAGCATGACAGACAGTCCCTATGGTAGGGGGCACAGATGATGAAGTCTGACAATGCTGATCTCTCTGTCTGGGCTGCAGCCTTTCTTCTCGCTCTTTTTGCCTCGTGCTGCTGAGCGAGTGTCTCTTCCCACTTGGAGAGACTTTTCTGCACAGTCTGTCTCCAGGCTGACCGCTCAAGGGCTGTTGCTTCCCAGTTGTTCTGGTCGAGGTTTTGAATCGAAGCTGTGGTCTGCCTGTGGGAGATTTTCCCGGCGCAAGTTCTCCATAGAGGAGACCTTTAAGGATCCGTCCAACCCCGGAGAGGTAGTGGCCTGCGATACAAAGCTGAACACTGCGGACCTAACAACAGGGGATGTAGCTCAAATGGTAGAGCGCTCGCTTAGCATGTGAGAGGTACGGGGATCGATACCCCGCATCTCCAGACTTTTTTTTCTTTGGGAGTTGTTTTTTTCGGGGAGGGTGGTGGTGGTGGTGGTAATTGTTGTTTTGTTTCTTTGTTTATTAAGAGGGTGGGGGGTCGGAAGCAGCATTTAAAGGGTTTTCCTCATTTTTTCTTGCGCACACGTTAAATCCTGTTCCGCTTTTCGAAAGAGTAGGCCATTGTGTGCCGGTTGGAACAGATGACAAAATTTACAAAACCGCATACACAGGGGGAATGGGTGTAAAAAAAAAAAAAAGCACATGAGTGTTGATTCCATTATCCTTGATATTTTAAAAAAATCTTAGCGCTTTGATTTGTTGCACTCTGAAAGGGAAAGAAAGTCAGGCAAAAAGAAAAAAAATAATGGGTGGCGCTACTCTTGTAGTGATGGGTCTCCCCGAGGGATCCAGGAGAGTAGCTCACTTTCTAGGCTGTGAGTGTTTTTTACATTTGAATTTGTAAAAACTATCAATTGTGTGCGAGTGTGTGTTTACATTTGAATTTGTAAAAACTATCAATTGTGTGCGAGTGTGTGTTTACATTTGAATTTGTAAAAACTATCAATTGTGTGCGAGTGTGTGTTTACATTTGAATTTGTAAAAACTATTAATTGTGTGCGCGTGTGTGTTTACATTTGAATTTGTAAAAACTATTAATTGTGTGCGCGTGTGTGTTTACATTTGAATTTTTAAAAACTGTTAATTGTGTGTGTGTGTGTGTGTGTGTGTGTGGTTTACATTTGAATTTGTAAAAACTGTTAATTGTGTGCGTTGTGTGTGTTTACATTTGAATTTGTAAAAACTATTAATTGTGTGCGTGTGTGTGTTTACATTTGAATTTGTAAAAACTGTTAATTGTGTGCGTTTGTGTGTTTACATTTGAATTTGTAAAAACTGTTAATTGTGTGCGTGTGTGTGTTTACATTTGAATTTGTATATATCTATTAATTGTAACTGGCTGCATGTGAAAGACAACGATGAATGAAAGCGCTTTGGTTTGTTTTTGGCAATATATAGCGATGTATAAATTCCATGCATTACTATTATTATCATTATTATTAATTTCACGCAGAGAAATCTGCCGTTACTTGAAATGGTATAAATAAAATAAATAAAAACATTTTTAAGACACTCACACACACACACACACTCTTTTTACTGGTTTAATTTAATGGTAAAGGATGCAATAATGTAGTATTTCAGTATAACCATTAAGAAATGTCTTCTTAGATAGATGGCTTCATGAAAAAAAGAAAATGCATTGCTTATTCAATGTACCATCTGAAAATAAAAGTTTGACTTTGACTTTCACACAACACCACACACACCACAACAACACACACACACACACACACTCGCACGCACGCACGCACGCACCACGCACCCACGCACAACACACACACACCACACACACACACACACACACAACACACACCACACACACACACATATACACATCTTGCTTCCATATTAAAATGTCTTTCTATCTTACAGGCTAGTAGACCAGGGGATGTAGCTCAAATGGTAGAGCGCTCGCTTAGCATGTGAGAGGTACGGGGATCGATACCCCGCATCTCCAGAGGGGAATGTTTTTTCTTTCCATTTTTTTGTAATGTGTCATACCTTAGACACTGTGTAAGTCTTCTCATGATCCCTTTTTTTGTTTTGCTGGATTTTTTTTTCAAACGTATAAATCTAACTTAGTTGATTTCAAATTTGGGGGACAAGTTGGGGTGGGGGTGGGGGGTCAGTTTGTACAAACGTTGTTACAGTATCTTAGATAAACAGAAAATCGTCTTCTTATAATCCCTGTTTTGGTTGGTTGGTTGGTTGGTTGGTTGGTTTTGTTTCTTGAAAAATGTCAATTTGCAAGCTTCTCTCAAGACCTTTAATAAATTTGAGCAATCTCATGGTGTTGTTTTCTTTGAAGTATAGCATTGTAATGTCACTCGTTTATTATTTATTTCTCTTTATATTGGTGAACTGATAGATTTCTTTACGGAGATAACCCCGCAAACCAAGCTGTACGGCCCACGAGAGGAGCTGGAAAGGATTTGCCACCATTTCTCCCAAACACACATGATGGTGTAAAACGAGAGAAGAAGATGTATTTATTGGCAAGAATGAATTAATTGATGAAATGCATGTTTCTTGGATTGAAAAGGTTTTTTTGGGGTTTTTTTTGGTGTGTGTGTATCTGTGTTTGTATTTGTATGTGTGTGTGTGTGTATCTGTGTTTGTATTTGTATGTGTGTGTGTGTGTGTATCTGTGTTTGTATTTGTATGTGTGTGTGTGTGTGTGTGTGTGTGTGTGTGTGTGTCAAAGTCAAAGTCAAGTCAAAGTCAAACTTTTATTTTCAGATGGTACATTGAATAAGCAGTGCATTTGCTTTTTTTCATCAAGCCATCTATCTAAAGAAAGAAAAAAAAGCGAGAAAAAAAAAGATAATGTATATGCAGACATAGAATAAAAAAAAACCTAATCTATGGTAAACTATACAAATCGAACAAAAAAACCAATAACATATGCATATGTGGAATTAGAATAAAACAAAAAACCCAGAAAAATATGAGACCATACAATTCAAATAATTCAAAAATCTTGAATAAAAATACCCGTCATAACACAAACAAACAAGCAACAATAAGAAACCAAACCAAAACAAACAAAGAAGACAAAACAGAATAAAAATATAAAAAACCACACCAACTGCTTCCCTCCCCCCCCCCTCTCACACACACATGTACACACAAACCTTTAACCATACAAACAACTGAATAAAACAACAACAAAAGGATGAATCAACAAGGACAACCACAACAAGGAAATAAACAATCAAACAAACACAAAATATACATCACAACAACACAGCGACAATAACTAACATAGGACAAGAATAACAGCCAAGACAAATGAAGAACAATATAGAACTAACAAAAGACGAGAAAAAGAGTCCAAAATATCCCCTGCCCCTCCCCAAGAAAACCACCCTAAACCCAAAACAAACAAAAGGCAAAATAAAACCAGAATCCCACCCCCACCATACCAACAATAACAACACAACAACCAAATTAATGGATATAAACAGAGAAAAACTGATGTATCATTTAAACACTTACATACACATACACATACACATCCTCACCCATATCCCCTTTACCACATAATATACTCATATATAAGAAAAACAAGAATAACCAACAGCTATTGGATTCAGAGCAAAGAAGTATAACAAAGACATCCATTTCCTCCTTTCCCCGGGTCATATACACACATTGTATATGTGCTTTTGGTTTGAGGCAGAGCAACGTTAATCCTTCGATCAAGAATAAATTCAGGCAATGTAATCCACCCAGCAGTACTACGTCAGCAATAACAATTTAGCTCATCTAGTACAATGAACCCAAAAACTAACAGTGACAAAAAAAAGACCCGCATATTTTGTGTAAAAACAAAAGAACTTAAAAAGGCCAAAAAAAGCAAGAAAGTAAAAAAAAAAAACCCAAACCCAATTACACAAACACACCCCACTCCCCAACACTTGTCCCAACCCCCACGGTACAAACACACCACCCCCCACCCCACACACACACACACAAAACACCACACACACACCACACACCCCCACACATCGATTAAAAAGCGGGGCTGGGGTGAAAATAATCAACCCATTTATGGGATAAATTGTTTACCATTTTACTCTATATAAATTATGAAAATTTGGGGGTAATTTTGGATTTTAATCAAGAAAAAACGTCAGTGACACAAAAACACTCTCTTAATTTACAAGTGTGTTCGTACTTTTTTTCATGAAATATCTTTTTAGTTGTGTTTTTTTACTGATTTTTTTTTTAATACTTTTAAAATTTTTGGGGGTATTTATTCCATAGGTCATCCCTGAATAAAAGGGGGCTCGTTTTTTATGGGTTTTTTCGGGGTCTTGGTTTTTGTTACCCAAATGGTTGGGCTAGTTGGTTAATTTTGAAAGTTTGGTAATTTTTGGGGAGGTGATTTTGTTTTAAAACTTTTTGTTTAAAAAAACATTTTTAAATTGAATGAAAGTCGGTTTCAAAATGTCAGGACTTTTTTTTGTTTTTAAAACCCTCAATTGTCGGGTGTTTTTTTTTAAAATAAAAGTTTTCCCTGCTTTTTTTATATAAGCGTTGAATAAATTTTAAATTTTTCTTTCCCTGCAGGTACCCCAAATAGTTGACGCTTTGTAAATGATTGGTATTTTTGTGCCCGAAAAAAAAATTTTTTTTCGAGAATGTTTAAATTTAGAAAGTGTTTTTTTTTTTTGGATAATTAAAGTGGGCCTGTGGCTGGGCTTTTAAACCAGGGACTTTAAAGTGATCGGGTTCCAATAAATTTTTTTGGTAAAAGGGTTTAACACCAAATTATTTTATTTTGAGTCAACTTCTTCAACTTTTCCGTTATCCAACAAAAAGTTTTTAAAACCTACTTTCATTTTTTTTTCCTTTTCGCCCTTGCTGTTACTTCATACATTTTGTTTTTTTGGGGCATTTAAGGACATGGGGTTTAATTAGTAAAAATTTAAAAAAATTCTGTAAATACTGAAATTGAATTTTGGGGCTTTTTTAATCTGCGGGAGTCTTTTTTACTACAAAAGAAGTGGTACGTCAGCAAACATTTCACGTTACATTTAATAAAAGGGTAAATCTTTTTAATGATTTAAAACAAGAGGGCCCCAATACTAAACCCTTGGGGTCCCCCTTGCTAATGGGTGGGAAGTTCCCTTTTCTTGGTTATTTTTAAGATAAAAGCTGCTGCCAAATTGGACAGAAAATTTTTTTGTATTTGGGAAAAATTTTTCAGGTGGGTTTGTACAATTTTTTTTTTAAACGCAATAAAAAAAGATTTGGTTTTTATCCATCAAATGCTTTTTCAAGTCAACAAAAAGGAGGCCAGTAAACTTATTGCCCATTTATATTTTTTGGAAAACTGTCGTGAGCTGAGTTAGAGCTTGTAAAAGGGAAATTATTTTTTTAAAAAACCCATGTTTGACCCGTGAAATGGGATTGTTTTTATAAAGAAAGAATTTGGGATGTTTGTATGTTTTTTTTAAATTGGGTTTAGATATCCCGAGGGGAATTAAAATTTTGGCCGGAAATTTTAAAGGAGAAGAGCAGTCCCTTTGATTTATGGCCCAGGTAAAATTTTGCCTTTTTAAACTTGAGGGGAAAACATTTTTTCTGCTACAAAGTTGTTTAGTTTAATTTTGTGTTTCAACAAAAACCCGGGGACTAGGAGTTTTATAACCCGGGGCATCAAAAATTTGGTCTAGACAGGTTTTTTTGCAAAAGAATTGTTTGCATTTTTTTTGTTTTCTAATACTTAAAAGGGGTTTGTCATTGGCTGGGATTAAAGGAAAAGAATTTTTTTTGGAGTTTTTTAATTTTTTGTGGGTTTAAAAAGATCTTTTTCGTTTGGGGATTTTGTCACTTGTTATAACTTTATTTCTACTTTTGGGAAAAATGGTTTTTAAATTTCATCAGTTGATAGTTTTTAAATTGAATGTTGATTTTTTGAAACATTTTTATTAATAAGGGTTTAAATTGTTTTTCCAAATCTGGAAAGAGTCCTAGTGGTAATTAAAAAACTGTTGAAAGTAAACGTTTTTGTTCGGGTTTTAAGGGAAATTCACTTTTTTCCCTTTGTGCCCGGGTTTGTTCATTTGTACCGGGTTTTCAGGGGGTTTTCCCTTAAGTTTATCTAAATTCTATGTCTTTTGCACCCTGGAGGTTTGGTTTTTTCTTTAACCTTTTTTTTTAAAAAGGGGAGCAGGGTTTGTCAAAACAATGAGAAAAATTTTTTAAACCCCAAAATTAAAGCACCCTTCCCATGGGGGTTTTTCTGATTTTGGTTAAATCGTGTAATGGTGGTTCATCGATCCGAAAGAAAATTATCCTCACAAAAGGGGGTTTTGAACGTGGGTTTAATATATAGTTTTTGCCCAACTTTAGGAAATTTTTTTATGCGACGTTTTAAACCCAAAGAAACAGCGGGCGGGAAATTATGACCCCGCGGGCCCCAACTTGACGGAGCACATACTTCGCTTTGTGCTTTTTTGCTTATGTATTTATGAAAAATTTTAAGGGTTAGGGTTTTATCTTTTTTAAAGTGGGGGTTTAAATCAAATTAGTTGTTCCAGACCAAGCATCTTTTTAGTTGTGTTTCCTTTTTGGGTTTTGGGTTTGGGGAAGTCTATTTTAAATTTTTCCAAGAAAAATTATTTTCACATTTAAAAGTGAACTTCCCCATTAGAAAATTGTTCTTTTCAAACCACTTAGGGGTTTCTGAGGTTTTCTGTATTTAAATTCCAAATCAAAATTTGGACATTTGTGCTTTTTTTTTGTTTTCTCCCCAAAAATCAAATTCGTTATATACACATCAAAATTGTATGGGCCTTTGAAAGCAAAAATTAAAGAGGGCGAAATATGTTAATGGGCCTGTATTTTTTGGGTTTGTAGGGATTTTGGCAAATTTTTTGGTTTCCGGGGAATGTGCATGTCTCATCGTTATTTTTTAAAGAAAAAGGGGGGGGGGGGGGATTCAGCAAACCCAAAAAAAATTTGAAACCCCTTTCCCCCATCTTTAAATATTTATGCTACCCAATGTCATTTTTTTTTTGGTTGCATTTTTTATGTTGAGGTAGCCTACTCGTAGACCATGTTTTATTGGCCATTTGTTTTGAGGTTTAAAAACCTTTGGGGTTTGGGGAGGAGTGCGGTTAATAGGGGGTGTTTTGAATTTAGGGTTTTAAAAGGCAAAAAGACAATGAAAAATCAAACAAAATAAAAAATTACAAAAATAAAAAAAAACAAAAAAAAAACCCAAAAACAAAAAAAAACGTTTAAATTGGGAAAAAAAAGACTCACTAAGATATTTCCGGTATAAACTTAAAAATATTTGGGGTCTGTAAAAAAAAAAAAAGAATTTAAAAAAACAAATGTTTTTTCACATACCCCACCTAATTGGGAAAATTTTTATTTACAATGCAATGCAAAAAACCTTTAAAGGTTAAAAAAAAATATTCAGTACAGGAAAGAAAAAAAAAAAAGATCCCCAAAAGGGAAAAAAAATTTAAGGGTTTTAAAAAAGGAAATTTCGGCTTGGGAATTTAAATATCCTATTCCTTTTTTTGTAGGGAGTTAAAAAACTGTTATTGCTCAAAAGGCCTTTTTCAAAATAAATTTCAATAATCGCTTGTTTTTTGAGGGAAAAAAAGTTTCACTGTTTAAACCTTGTTTAAAATTTACTGCAGCTGACACCAAAAATTTTTTTTGGGGGAAGGGAGAGTCAAGGTTGTGACAGGGAGGGCAGGGGAAAGCAGTCAGAAAGAGGCTTTTTTAAAAAAAGAAAAATATACAAATTACTAGAGGTTTAGAGGGAACAACTTTAAATTTGGGCCCTAAGGGAACATATCTTTTAGGGTTTTGCTCCCTTTTTTGGGAAAGAAAACAATTTTTGGAAATGGGGGGGGGGGAAGGGGGAAATGGGCCATGTAAAGGGAAAATCACAAAATTAAAGAAAAACATTACATATATAAAACTTTCTAGGTAATTTTTAGAAAAAGGTTTCCCCACATATATTTTTATGCAGGGGAAAAACAAAAATATGCATTCCCCCCTGCACATGCGGCCCCCCCCCCCCCCCAACAAAACACACCCACACACACGCATTCACAAGCTTTTCAAGCTCAAAAAAACACACACTCATAGACCCTTTTATTCACATGCTTTAATTAATCTAAGGGGTTGGGGCAGTTCCATTAACAAAACCATAATTTTTTTCTTTTTTTTTAAACTGGTAGGCCCTTTAGGGTTTTCGACCCAGTGTTTAAATGCATTGGGGAAAAAGGGGTTTCCCGGGGTTTTCTGTGTGGAAAATTAAAATCATAGTCAGGGCACAGGAGAGGTGGAAAAGGGGCAGGGGAATAGGAACCTGGAGTTGGGGGTTGTCTGTCATGGAGGGTAACCCCTCTCCATTCTTTGGTTTCCCCTTTTTACTGGTCCCCATAGCTGGGAGGAAGGGACGTGGTTTGTATGTGCGGAGATGGCATCACCCGGGGGACAGGGTTTCCAAAGTCACCAGAGGTTTCGGGAAAGGGAAAACACATCCCCTTTTAGTTGGATGTAAGGCTGTCCCCGGGACTTCCTTTTTTTGGGGGGCAACCCCACTTTGGGTAGGAAGGGGGGGTGTTGTCGATGTAGGCAAAACCCCTTTCCCGAATGCGGCATGGGCTCAATTTGGGTGTCGATCGTGAAGCACCTTTTCTGACGGGGGTCGGGGTTTGGGGGGGGGATGGGGGAAGGGGGGGGGGGGTGGGGGGGGGGGGGGGGGGGGGGGTTTTTTATAAAACAAAGGGGAGGGGTGGAAAGGGGGGGCCCGGGGAAACAAGGCTCAGGTTTCGGGAATCAGGGCCGCCCACCCGGGGGGAAGAAAAGGGGGGGGGGGTGGTCCTTTTTTTGGTTTTCCCTTTGGAAAACCATTTCCCCAAAAAAGGGGTGAAAGGGGGGGGACAATTTCCCCGCCAGAGGGTTTAAGGGAGGATTTCGGGGGTTGGGGGGGGTTTGGTGTGGGTTGGGGTTTTGTTGTTGTGTAAAAAGGTCCCCGGGGGGGGTTTTTGATATTGGGGGGGGGAAAAGGGGGGGTTTTCTTAGAGAAAAGGGGGGTAGGGGTGGGGTTTTTTTTGGGGCTGGGAATTGGGGTGTTGGTTTTTCTGTGGGGTTGGAAGTGTGGTTGTTTGAAAATTTTTTGGGGGGGGTTTTTTGGGGAAAAAGGGGGGTTTTTTAACGTTGATTGTTAAAAGGGGGGTTTAAAAGGGTTTTTAAATTTCCCACAAAAATTTTCTGTTGTTGTTTTGTGGGAAGGTTGGGTTTTATTTTGTTTTACAATGTGCATGGTTTTTCGCAAAAGGGCTGAGGTGTCTTTTTGCTTTTTTTGAAAGTTTTTTTCTTTGAAACATTTTCCCTTTTTTGTTGGGTTTTTGGGGGTTTTGTGAGGGGCTTTTTGTTTTTTTGAAAATTTTTGTTTTTGTTTCATGAATTTTCATTTGGCTTCTGAATCTGAGGTTTTGGGGGCGTTTTTGTTTTTTTTTGCTTTTTGAAAAAATTTGGGTTGGGGTTTTTTTTTTTTTCAGTTTGGGTTTTTGGGTTTTTGGGGTGGTTTTATTAAGGGTTTTGGGTTTTGAAATGGTTTATTTCTCATAGAGTTTTTTTTGGTCTTCTGAATCATTGATGGGGGGAGGTTTTGTTTGGGGGTTGGCTTGGGGGGGGGGGGGTTGGGGTTTAAAGGTTTTTAGGGTTTTAATTTTTTTAAAAATGGGGTTTGGGGTGTGGGTTTGGGGTGGTTTTGTGGGTTTTGGGGTTTTGTGCACGGTTAAAATCTCCAAAAAAGTGTAAGGTTTGGTGCGTTGCGGTGTAGAGGGGTCACTTGATGAGAGGTGAGTGTTGGTGTTGAGGGAAGGGTCTGGACTGGGAGGGGTAGGAGTGGGGCAGGTTTGAGGTTGGTAAGGAGGAGAGGAAGGGGAGGTGATGGGTGTGTGTGTGTGTTGTGTGTGTGTGTGTGTGAGTGTGTGGTGTGTGTGTGTGCGCGCGTACAATGCGTGCATAATATAGTCGCTCAGTTTGGATTTGTTGTTGTTGTCTTCGATATTACGTCTGTTCACTCTCAGTGATATTAGACGAGGAAAAAAATATATACAAGGGGTGTATGAGAATTGAGGTGGTGGTGGAGGCCCTACTGAAAAATGTGAGGGGGGGGGGAGTAGTCTAATCATGAAAAGAAACCGCGCAAAGCAAAAGATACACACAAAAGCAAAACAAACACATAAAAAGTGATTAACGTTAATGAAACTATAATAAATGCCCTATAGGACTATGCCAGAGACCTTTTGCAATATCAAATGCCAAATTCAAATTATTGAATATGCTTCTAAGGGAGTTTTCAGAAAATTGGGGTAAAAAAGCTTTTGTATTCTTACATTCAAATATTATATGAGTATTAGAAATATTCTCACCACATAGACATTTACTGTTTCTACTGAATTTGGTTACGAATGCATTAAGTTTTATTCTATAAAACAAACAATTCACTCTTTTTGCTGTGGAGATATTTGAACAAGCCTAAGAATGGCTCACGACTCTTGCTTTATCAGTTTTTGATGACAGATTTATTTTAGAAATCTCTCTTTTAGGTGATATGTTTCTGTGACCTTTCTCCATGATGTTTGTTCTAATAAGTGGTAGCCCTCTTGTAATGATAAAGGCACGTGCAATGTTGCTGTTTCCCGTTCATGCTTTGCATCTCTTTTAGCAGCTCTATCAGTCCACTCATTTGGAAAAAATCCACTGTGTGAAGGCACCCAACAGAAAGTGACACTTGTGCCCTTTAAGGTTAAAAGGTGTATGACATGATTAATCTTTAATGCAATGTTTGAAGTTTTCTTATACCACAAGGATTTTAAAGCATACAAGCAGTAAAATAATCCCTGTCAATCAAGCAGGATTTGAAAAAATAGATCTGCCATAAATAATTTGGTTAAACTTCAAACACAAATAAAAATGCAGTTTGCAAGAAGAAAGAATGTTCTTGCAACACTTTTTGATATTAGAAAGGCATATGACCAAGTTTGGCATGCTAAGTTGTTAGGTAAACTAAAGAATGGGGGTGTTTCTGGGCACTTGTATTTTTATATCAAAAGTTTATTAATAGACAGAAAAATTCAAGTAAGAGTAGCTAAATCATATTCAAGTGTTAGATCGCTTCATATGGGACTACCCCAAGGTTCTGTGATAGCTCCTATCCTATTTAATATCTTGCTGCATGATCTCCCGATGAATTTATCAAAGGATATCTTCTTAGTACAATAGCGAATGATAAATGCATGTGGATGAAACGTTACTATGAAACGTAAAACACCCAAAGAGCGTTAAATTACATAAAAAGGTATATCAAAGCCAGCTTAATAACATCAACAAATATATGCCTTTAAAATGGGTTAACTTTGTCCACCCGAAAAAACTCATGTTGTTCTTTTTAATAATGGCAGTAATCCGGAGGAGCTACCAAGATTTAAGATTGGGACTGAAATAATTGAATACAAAAAATGCTAACTTGGAATAAACATATTGAGCACTTATTAACAAAGGCAAGAAAGTGCATAAACTTACTGAAGATAATTAGTAAACAGTTCTGGGGACAAGACATATTCAATCTAAAATGTTTAGCTACATCTCTTGTTCGTTCGAAATTATCATACGGACAAGAAATCTTTTTCAGCGCTCCAAAATCTTTACATAAAAAGTTACAAAGTGTAGACTGCAAAGCTTACAGGCTTGCCTTGGAGTTCCGTAACATGCAATCAGCTCTGGGAACGTACAATGAAGTGATACATTGCCTTTTGATGTTACCGTCAACTGGCATGTGCTAAATATGTTCTTAGAAAACAGAACGACTGAAAATTTCATTTCTGAGGAAGTAGAAGTAAAATCTGAACTACATTTTCCTAAAAGAGCAAAAGATATATCTTCCTTAATGCCAATTAACACATATTATGTGGTCTGATCTAGTGGAAAATTCTAATGTCAACCAACACAGAATGACAAACGAGAGGCAATATTACCTTCCCCCACCCGTGGGAAAATGAATAGAGCACATTACGACATAGAGGTAACTAATGTAAAAAAGAATGAGAACCTAAAACATTATGGTTTTCTGATGCTCGATCCCACATCCATCATAAGTATTTTTATCATTTACAAATTTATACAGATGGATCACGCCTGGATAATCAAGAAACAGGTTCAGCTTTTGTTATACCATCTTTAAAAATTGAAAAATCATTCTATGTTGGTAAAAATCATTCGATTTTTACGGCGGAATTAGTAGCAGTCTTAATGGCTCTAAATTATGTTCTTGATTTGCCATTGTGTATATTTCAAATCCTTATTTGTGTTGATTCTATTGTATGCTCAGTTTGGATGTGTACATCTATGTGTCAGTGTATATCCATACCTGTGTATAAGTATCCATGTACGTAACTGTGTAATTTCTCCTAAATATGTCCAACACACACCTCGCACACACACACACACAAAAACACACACCACACACACACACACGCCACACGCACGCACGCACGCACACAAAACCACACACCCACACACACACACAACACACACACAACACACACACACACACACACACACCCCAACACACACACACACACACACACACACACACACACAAAACACACACACACACACACAACACACACACACACAAGGTTTTTTGCACACACATTAGTGGGGCACTGGTCAAGAGGGAATGCACCATTTTGGAAAGCAAGAGGTGCAGGTTCACGCCCCGTTTGTAACCAATTTTTTTAACGCAATGCAATACACCTTGTGTTGTGGTCTGAGTGCTAGTCTTTTGGATGAGACAAGTCAAGTCAAGCACTTCGATTTGTTTGTTTTACAAGATTCAGCGCTATATAAATTCCATATATTATTATTATTATTATTAAAAACACTTTAGCCATCCCATGAAGGGCAATTACAATCGTATAATAATAATCCTATACAATAAACTAAGGTCTTACAACACCCAGTCAGCGCACATAAAAGAACCCGTAGCAACGAAAGAGTTGTCCCATGGCAAAATTATGCTTTAAGAATGCCACGCTCAGAGTCATAGAAAACAAATACACACGCAGGCAGGAAAATATAACACACAAAACTGTGGATGGCGCTGCTCTTGTGGAGACGCCCTCTCCCCAAGATAACAGCACGATTTTCACGTGGCGAAACCTGCTGTGTGATTGAAGTACAATACAATAGAGAACAGAACAGTACAGTTCACAATAGTACAGTGCAATGCAATACAACACAATGCAGTACATTGCAGTACAATACAATACCATACATTACAACTCAATACAAGACAGTACAATACTATACAGTACAGTATAATACAAAATAACACAATGCTATACAGTACAGGACTGTACAATACAATACATCACAATACAGCTTATTCTATTATCCTCAATATAGATAAATAAATAAAGAGCAAATAACAATACAATATAATAAAATACAGTACAATACAGTACAATACAGCACAACACAATACAAAAACAATAGAATACAATATGGTACAATAAAATACAATGTAAGGCAATGCAATACGACGTAACACAATACATATTACAAGTCAAGGAACATGTCACAAAACTGTCACAAACCCTGTTTAATTAAAGACTGTGCCATAACAGCCTGTACAATAGAGGGACTTGCCTGTCAGTGTATCAGCCGAACGTCAGATAACAGCTGAACACCACACACTGTGTAACAGGGGATGTAGCTCAAATGGTAGAGCGCTCGCTTAGCATGCGAGAGGTACGGGGATCGATACCCCGCATCTCCAGAGAATTTTTTTTTAAGTTCTTACTTTAACACAATGTTTATGTTAGGTTATAGCAGTTTTAGCTAAAGAGCAGGTCGTTTCCTGATTTTTCTATTTATTTCTCTTTTCTTTGATAAAACGTGTTTATTGATTGTTTCAGTTTAAAGATACATCTTTATCAACTGCCCAAAAGCCAGTGTCAGTTTGAAGAATGTTCGCTTTGGGGGGGGGGAGGGTATTTTCAAATCTTGAGTAGAGTTTTATAATAAATGGAATGGAATTTATATAGCGCTATATCTTGTGAAAAACAAATCAAATACTAGTTGTCTTCTTTTGCCTTTGCTTCTTTATTTTGTTCGTCTGTGAATTTGTGATTTGTTCATAGCTAAACGAGTAAATCAAAAGACTGTTTTCTAGAGTGTTCATTCCTCTACTAATATATTTTTTTATCCCATTTATGCTAGTTTTTATTGTTCAGATAGGAAAACTGAACACACACCACCCCTCTTCTATGTGTGTGTGTGTGTGTGTGTGTGTGTGTGTGTGTGTGTGTGTGTGCGTGCGTGCGTGCGTGCGTGTGAGTTTTGTGTGTGTGTGTGCGTGTGTGTGTGTACTTACATGCATGCACGCGTGCGTGTTTATTTTTTTATTTATTCTTTTATATCGAGGATAATGGAATAAGCACTCGTGTGCTTTTTTACATCCAGTCCCCGTGTGTATGCGGTTTTGTAAATTTTGTCATCTGTTTCCACCGGCACAGAATGGCCTACTCTTCCGAAAAGCGGAACAGGATTTAACGTGTGCGCAAGATGTTCTGCATGCGTTCGAACACGGGGTTTATACTCTCATCCGAAGGTGTGTCTGTGTGTGTGTATGTGTGTGTGTGCGTGCGCTTTCGTGCGCGTGCGTGCGTGTTTGTGTGCGTGCGTGCGTGCGTGCGTGTGTGTGTGTGGTGTGTGTGTGTGTGTGTGTGGTGTGTGTGTGTGTGTTGGTGTGTGTGATTGTCTTTTTTTTTTTTCGAGGATACTGGAATAAGCACTCATCTTGTTACATATATCCAGTGTAACAAAATTTTGTGTGCAATTTTTTTAATTTTGCCATCAGCTCCCCCTGGCACACAATGACCTACTCTTACGAAAGCGGAACGGGTTTTAACGTGTGCGCAAGATGTTCTGTGTGCGTGTGTGTGCATGTGTGTGCGTGCGTGCATGTGTGTATGTGTATGTTTATTATTTTTTTTGTTTTATCTATTTCATTTTATTCTTTATATCGAGGATAATGGAATGTGTTGTGTGTGTGTGTGTGTGTGTGTGTGTGTGTGTGTGTGTGTGTGTGTGTGTGTGTGTGTGTGTGTGTGTGTGTGTGTGTGTGTGTGTGTGTGCGCGCGCGCGCGCGCGCGCGCGCGGTTTATGTTTATTTTATTTTTTTTTATTTTATTTTTTTATATCGAGGATAATGGAATAAGCACATGTATGCTTGTTTACATCCAGTCCCTGTGTGTATGCAGTTTTGTCAATTTTGTCATCTGTGTGTGTGTGTGTGCGCGCGCGCGCGCATGTGTATGAAGTCATTTATAATGAGTTAGTTACACAGCAACGGTGGGGTTTGGTGGTATGGTCCTAGCTGTGCTGTGGTCCACCTCCCTGGGATCTTTGAGGGCCACTAGACCACAGTTTTGTTGGATCGATGGTCTACAGGTAACGCGCCTGCCTAGAAAGCCAAAAGTCCGGGTCAGAAGTGTGCTGTGGTTCGATTCCCGTTTGGACGCGAAACTTTTCCCCCATCCATTAGACCATGAGTGGTGGTCTGGGTGCTAGTCTTTCGGACGAGACGATAAACCGAGGTCCTTTGTGTTAGGCATACTTATTTAGCGCACATAAAAAACCCCACGAAACAAGAGAGTTGTACCTGGCAAAATTCTGTAGAAAAAAGTCACTCTGATAGGGAAAAAAAACCTTGCAGACAGGAAAATGAAACAAAATGGGTGGCGCTGCTCTTGTGGCGACGCGCTCTCCACAGGCAGAGCAGCCCGAATTTCATGTAGAGAAATCTGCGTGGCTTAAAGTGGTATAAAAATATATTTTAAAAAATATAAAATAATAATAATAATACATGGAATTTATACAGCGCTACATCTTGCAGAAAAAAACAAATCCAAGCGCTTTCATTCATCCTAGTCTTTTACATGCAGCCAGTTACAATTAACAGATATTTACAAATTCAAATGTAAACACACACACACACGCACAGGGACAGAAATGAGATGAAACAGAGCCCTTGAGGCCTTTGCACTGCGACATGCTCAGTGTGTCAGTCATAAAAACACCCAACCAACCAAACAAACAAACAACCAAACAACCAAACAAATAAACAACCAAACAACCAACCAACCAAACAAACAAAAATCCACCGACCCTGGCTGTCCATTCATGGCAGTGTGTCCATCTCCAGGCTACAGAACACATGCTGAGGGATGATGTCTTGCTATCTTTTTAGCTTTTAAAAAAAATATATTTTCTTCTTTTATATCGAGGATAATAGAATAAGCACTTATGTGCTTTTTTTTACATATTGTCCCCGTGTGTATGCAGTTTTGTAAATTCTGTCATCGGCTCCCACCGGCACACAATGGCCTAACTCTTACAAAAAGCGGAACGGGTTTTAACGTGTGCGCAAGATGTTCTGCGTACGTTCGCACACGGGGCCTCGGTTTATAGTCTCATCCGAAGGATTTTGGCGAGAGTAGAGTCGGCACTGATGTTAACCCCAGAGGAAAATATTCCCTTGAACGGGAATCGAAACCGGGTGGTCAGATTGAGAGCGCAATGCTCTAACCACTAGGCTATCCCGTCCCCCCATGTTATCCACGCCACCAGCCATAGCTAGCAGACTCAGATGTATCTATAAACAGGGAATGTAACGGATTTTAAAGTGTGCATAACTTGTAGCGTGTGTGTTCGTAAACAGGACCTCAGTATATGTTGTTTGTTTGTTTGTTGTTGTGTTGTTTTTTTACGCAGGACTGACACACTGAGCATGTGTGAGTGCAGAGGCCGCAAGGCTGTGTTTCAACTCATTTCTGTCCCAGGGCGTGGCGCGTGTGTGTTTTCGTTTGAAATTTTTTAAAATCTGTTAAATTTTAACTGGCTGCATGTATTTATTATGTATGTATGTATGTATGTTGTATTATGAGTATGTTTTTGTATTATGGTGTATGTTTGTTTTTTGTATGTATGTAGTTGTATGTGGTGTGTTGGGGCATGCGCACACGCGCTCGCGTGTGTGGGCGTGCGTTGTGTGTTGTGGTGTGGTGTGGCGCGCGCGTGATGCGTGTTTTAAATAAAAAGAATTTTTCAAAATAGGGAAAAAAATGCAGCATCAAAATAACATGTTAGTTGCAGTCATTTCTTTGGGGCATGGGCAAAAAATTATAAACGTTGAAAGAATTTTTAAGTAGTCAGGGTTGGAGTGGCCATCAATCACTAAGCCCTGGGGTGGGCCTATCAAAACATGAAGCTGAATGGCCTATAATCACTAAGACGCCCGAAGTGGCCCATAATTTTAAAATAAACAGCCTGAAGTGGGCCCTTTATCACATAAGACGCCGAGTGGCCTTCACAATAAACAGCCCGTAGTAGCCTGTCAATTTTATAAACACCTGAAGTGGCCTTCAAACACATAAGAAAAAGCCCAGAGTAAACCCACCAAACAATAGACAGTCGCCTGGGTACCTATCAATCACAATTTTATAAAGTTCTCTCCGGGGGGGGAAAAACCCCCCTAGCAAAACAGGAGAATCAGCCAGGACTCAAACCCCCCCAAAATAGGTACCTCAGATTACATTTGATAAATTAACCCCCTTGGCTAAACCAGCCCCCCTATAATTTTCAAATTTCATGTGACAAAGGGGAAACTGCCCAGGAAGATAATCTAGAGGGACCAACCCCCAATGCTGTCATAAAATCCAAAAGACAAATGTTAGCTAACGACAAAAATGGTTTTGGTAATAACAGCTGAACAAGCTATTGTGAAGAGGGGATGAGTCAAATGTTTTTTGGCGTCGCTTAAACATGTGAGGGGGACGGGGATCGTTACCCCATCTCCAATAAATTTTTTTTTTTCCCTTTTTGGTTTTCTTTTTTTTTGGGGGGGGGGGGGGGGGTGGGGGGAGGGGGGGGGGGGGGGGGGGGGGGGGGGGGGGCGGGGGGGGGGGGGGGGGGGGGGGGGGGGCGGGTGGTGGGGGGGGGGTGGGGGGGGTGGGGGCGGGGGGGGCGGGTAGGTGGGGTGGGGGGGGGGGGGGGGGGGGGGGGGGGGGGGGGGGGGCGGGGGGGTGGAGTGGGGGGGGGGGTGGGGGGGGGGGGTGCTGGCGGGGCGGGCTGGGGGGGGGGGGGGGGCGGGGGGGGGCGGGGGGGCGGGTGGTTGGGGGGGGGGGGGGCCAGGGGGGGGGGGGGGGGCGGGTTTGGTTTTGGGGCAGGGGGGGGGGGGGGCGGTGGGGGCGCGGTGGGGTGGGGGGGGGGGGGGGGGGGGGTGGCGGTGGGGGGGGGGGGGGCGGGGGGGGGGGGGGGGGGGGGGGGCATGGGGGGGGGGGGGGGGGGGGGGGGGGGGGGGCGGGGCGGGGCGGGGGGGGCCGCGGGGGCGAGGGGCGTGGGGGGGCAGGTGGTAGCGGTGGTGGGTGGGGGGCGGGTAAGGTAAGTCGTCTTGGGGTTTTGACGGCGGGTAAGGGGTTCGTTGGTGCTTACGTCGTTAGGGTTTTTGTCATTGTAAGGGTTTTTTTCTGCATAAGTTTTGTTAAAAATTTATGTGGCCCACTTTGCCTACTTTTTTGATTTTTTTACAATATTGACTGTCTACTTATTGTATATTGTGCTCAGTGTTTATGGTATTTTTGTGCATGTACAAATCTGAAAATGACGTCAATCTAACTGTTCCATCAAGGTGAGTTTTGATGTGCAGCTGTTCCGTATTTGTGCATAATTTATATCATTTTCTTCTTATTTTTTCTTGTATTTTTTTTTACTCGATTATTTTGTTTATTTTTGCCTTACCCTATTTCCAGTGTATTCCCATCACCCTGTTTTTTTTAAAATAAATGAATGTGTAGTTATAATTATTTTAGATTTCATTATCTGTTCTTGCTTTTAAAAAAAAACCTATACTCATTTCTGTTTTCGATGATTATTATTTATGTATTGAGGCTTCACCTTTTTGTTCTTTTCCAGCCTCTCAACAGTTGTTTATGATAAATTTGTGTATTTACAACTTAGTTATTATTATTTCATATCTGTTCTTGTCTTTTTTTTTTCATTTATGCTGTTATGGTGCCAAGTTGTGCTCAAAATTGCCCCTTTTGATGTTATGGGGGCGGGGATTTTGGGGGGAGTCTGATAGAGAAGGATTTTATTTTTTTTATTTTATTTTTATTTTATTATTCTGTTTTTTTCTCTTTTACTGTTCATTTTTTACTTTTTTTTTTTTTTTATTTTGTTTTATTACTTTTACCTTTTTTTTTTTTTTTTGTTTATTTACGGACTTCTTCTTTATTATTAGATAGGACCAATGTGTTGTAACAACTCTTTTTTTTGCACACAACACGCGCTCGCACGTGCTCAAACTGCGCCTTCCGCACGCACGCACAAGAGCAAACGCGCACACATCACACTACGATTTGCACGCACGCACGACGTTATTCATACATATATACATCATACATACTAACACGCATACACATGCATTCACACTTGTAAATACTAACACTTGGACAGTTAAGATACATTCTTACACACTTGCATAGAATAGACAGATAAGCATGCATACATAAGACATAAATACATACTTACATACATACATAATTCATGATACATACAGACATATCATACATACACACTCATAGACTGATAACTTCATACATACATACAATGGCATACATACATACATACATGCATACATACATAATAATTACAACATACATACATTCCATTAATAACATAATACATACATTCATACATTCATACTACCATACGTACGTACATACTACATACATACATAATGCGTGCATGCAACCAACAAAAATGGGATTCATGATAGTCTAATCATTATGTTCTCGAGGGGGAATGGGAATTAGATATTGAGGTCAATACCCATTATCCAGGGGACATCAATTAGTTTTAAATTTTTTTTTAAAATTCGAAATAGTTTAAAGTTCTCTAGTTGCCATTTTCGTGAAAAAAAATAAAATTTGCTGCAAAAAAGTTCTTCTTATTAAAAGAATAACCTGCATCTCTGTTGAAATGGATCACAGTTCAAGCATCTAACCACTAGTACTATCTCCTACTAAGAAAGTTGCACTGCATGTGATGAGGATATATATACAAACTATCCAGTAGGCCCTAAGTTAATGTGAACAATCTTGTGTCTATTGCTGTTAGTTCCCCAGCTTAGAAATTAGGTTAGGATAACAGCAACTCTAGGTCTCCATTGCCGGTTAAATACTGATTAAGCACGGGCTGTGAATGTTTTAAGCCAGGGGGATTGTAGCTCAAATGGTAAGAGCGCTCGCTTAGCATGTGAGAGGATACGGGAGATCGAATATCGTTACCCCGCATCTTCCAGAATTTTTTTTTCCCTTCTTATTTGTGGGGGTGTTGTGTGAGAGTGTTTTAGATTTTGGGTTTTCTATTCTTTTATATGTAGCGTTATTGCAGCAATTATTTTTTGTTCACAATAAGTCGGCAAACTTGTGATTTTAACTATTTCGAATTTAAATAAAATAAATTTGATGTAATTATAATTGTTGGTTTATAATATTGTTCTCTCATTTTCTGTATTTTCCGATAAGAATGAGTACTAGAAACCATGGCCGTGTTCCATCGGATGCAGAACATCTTGCGCGCACTACGTTTTTTAAATCCTGTTCCGCTTTTTTGGTAGTAAGAGTAGGCCATTCGTGGGTGGTGTGGTCGGTGGGAAACAAATAACAAAAAATTTACAACACCGCATGGTAAAAATAAAAAAACACATGAGTGTTTTTCCATCTTCCTCGCTATAAATAAAAAATGATTTAAATTAAAGAATTAATCAAAATAATATAAATGGTTTTAAATTGTTTTCTGTTCTTTTACTATTAATATGGACCTGCAAAGTTTCTGTGGATCTTCCATTTTTTACGCCTCTTCACCACATTTTTCTGATTATTAGTTTTTTTCATGCTTTGTCTCTACTTAATTATTTGATTCATTTAAGAATTCAGGTCATATTTCGCCGATTCTTTTCAATCCCCAAAATGGCAGCTGTACATCTTTAATTCTACACAATCTGTCTTTGATTATGGTCTTAATTTTTTTTTATTTCTTCTAGTTTGAATCTCTTTTCTTGCACCTCTATTATTTCATTATCATCATATGTTTTTTTTAACACTGCTTTGAGAATGCTTTTTAGTTTTTGCAGAGATATTGGGCAGGGGCAATAAGCTATTTTTTTCTGCTCATTTTCCGAATGCTTTTGTTAACATTTCTTTTTTTCTCTCTGTGTGTGACGCGCGGCGCGACACACACACAAACACACACACACACACACACACACACACACACACAACACACACACACACAACACTCACCACACACAACCACACCACACACACACACACACACACTCTCTCTCTCTCCTCTCTCTCTCTCTTCTCTTTAATAATAAATAAATATATATATATATATATATATATATATATATTTTTTTTAATATATGTATATATATAATAAGACATAATACATACATACTTAATCACTTACAATACATAACATAATTCATACATAAACAGCGCACGGTACATTCATGAGTTGTGTCCATTTGTCCACTGACAGAAGCAATAACAGCGGGACCCTACTGTCACTGGTGACTCTGTTGCAGCAGACATGACAAATGAGAATTGTATTAGATAGGCCTGCGACATCGTTGACAGCTGCCGGGAACCATCAAACATCTGCTTCTGGAGTGTCCAGATGTCCAAGAGATATTAGGCACAACAGCATTTTACTGCAGGACTCCTCTGAAGATCCTTCTGTGTGAGGTTCCACCAGTCCATTTTTAACTTCCTAAGAGAAAATGGGGCTCTTTTCCCGTCTGAATCTATGAATGATAAGTGTCAACAGTTATGGTCTCTTATAGCTCAGGTTTTGTTTTAAGGAAATCATCTGGTTTTGGTTTTATCTCATTTTATGTGTGATTGATGTGGTTTTTCCCACAACTTGTCGGTGCCCCCGTCCTGGGTTGTCCCTTATGTGGACCAGGGCGTTTTGTGATACAAGGGGTAGATCGATATGAAGATGCCACAGTTGTATATTTGAGATTTATGATTTTGTGGGATGGTGGACAGCCTGTTATGGCTTCTGTGTGTCGGTTGGGTGGCTACAAAAAACAACAGGATCTCGATTGGATCGAAGTAGCTAGTGCTAGGCATAGACCTTGCTAAGGACCTTTCATCGAACCCTGATCTGTGGTTGGCTTTCAAGAGGGAGGTTGTAATGTAGCTCGCATGGCCAGAGTGCTCGTCCTTAGCATGGGGAGAGATTCGGGGATGGATACCCGCACTCTCTCTACATTTCCTCTTTGGAATATTATTGGTAGTTGGGAAAGAAATAATATTAGTGGTTGTTTTTCTGTTTTGAACGAGCAAGTAGGAAAAGCTCAGTGTGTCAGAAGCACTGGCTTCCCTTAGACAAGGTTAGCAGCATCGATGCGGGGGTTTACTACTTGGTATGGAGTGTCCGTTAGTGCGCCCTTGGCTTTTCAGTACAGTCCTTCAGTTGACCCAGCTAGCTGTTAATGGCACCTGCCTCTTTAGGGTTATGGAATGTTTAAAGCAGCGATGAGAGAATGGAGTGGGGTTCCGCCCTTTTTATGCCGTCTTCCTGGAGAAGTTGCGGAGGGTCTCCGATTGCCTCGCTCCCTTACGCGCCACATTGGTTATGGGGTCACCTTTTCCTTTTAGGGCTTGCTTTTCCCACCCAGCTTACACAATTTTCTAGACTGATTTATAGTTATGGAATATACTCGTTTTTTAATTCAAAGGAATTTTCAACTAATTGAATAGATTTAAGTTTTTATTTGTTTTGTTTGTGTGCTCTATTGATTAAATAGTGAATTGTTACCGCATGTATATGTTTTGCACTATGTTTGGACCTTGACAATGTGATTGATTTTCTTTTTTTATGATGAAGAGAAGAAACAAATGACTTGAGTGAATATCTGGTCATCAGTTTTCCTTCCATTATTTTTTGGGTTGGGGGTGGGTTGTTTGATTTTTCATTCCTTCGAATGTGATATTCATTAGAATTTTTATACAAGTTATCCATTTCTTTGTTTCTGTGCATTTGTTACTACTGTTCCTTTTAGCTATGAGTGACAAGGAAAACTCTGAAAATTTTCCCCTTTTTTCTTTTCAGGTGTAAAGTGTCCAATGTCCCAGATACCAAGTCACAGTGTATTTTGTGAAATATTAATGATGTGTGAGGCTACAATAATAATGGCCATTATTAATTATACAACCAGTGACATTTCTGTTCTGTCCATTGGTCGGTTTGACAAGAGCCCGTGAGGTTAAGTAGTAGTGGCTGTTATTCTTATTCTCACCTTAACCGTAGTCCCGTGGACCGTGGGGGCCCAATGAAGATTTAATCAACAGTTCTTCCACTCCCCCCTGCACGGTCCTTGGCTTTTTTCAGTTGATATTAAGTGTAGATATATGTTCTAAACAAGGACAGTCCACCCTCTGATGTTGTCTTTCCTTCGTTTTCTCTGTATGCAATCGTCGGTTCCCTCCTTTGTACTAGTTCACTGTTGTACTGTCTTGGCCTGTCCACATGTTCGTGTGACGTTGCATCCCGCCGTACCACTTTAGTTTGTGTTTTTTTTTTTTCACGGGTCAAGGAGGTCTTCATAATAGGCCTAGTCTCGGATCGGATGGCGTTTTTCAATTTATATTTTCTATTCTGCCTTTCTACTTCCTCATTAATGGCTTTATGGGATCTCTGTTTTGAGATAACCGAGGATGTTTGCCATAAAGCACCTCATTCTCGTTGCCTGTATCCTTCTTTACAATGTCTGATGTTATGGTCCACGTTTCAACATTGCGTACACCATTATAATTATACACATGGATCAGGTTAAATGCAACAGTCTGATCTTGAGCTAAGTGATGGTAATGTTCTTGTCGTTCAGAGGACTTTCAGTTTGAGTTTGGGGGAGACGGGATAGCCGTAGTGGTTCTTAGTTAGAACATTGCTCTCGCAATCTGACGAACCCGGGTTCAAGTCCCGTTCAAGGGGTTATTCTTCTCTGGAGGTTAAACATCAGTGCAGACTCCACTCTAACCAATATGTCCTTCGGATGAGCTATTAACCGAGAGGGGGGCCCGCATGTGGAACGCAACGCAGGAGAACTTTTGCGCACACGTTAAATCTCTGTTACGCTTTCGTATGAGTAAGGCCATTGGCGGTGGTGGGAACAGATTGACCCAATTTACTAAAAAACTGCTTACACATAGGGGAATACTGGTAGTATAAATGCACATAAGTGCTTTATTCGATTTTCTCGATATAAAAGAATAAAAATAATAAGCCAAAACAAAAATTCATTGCAGCTATGTTGGGTATGGGCTTTATCCTGGTTGAGGAATTTCAGAGTTTTGATCGTCATCGATATTATAGGCTCAGCTACAGATATTTTATGCTGATGGACAGTCTCGTTTCTTGCAAATAGTAAGGTGCAACTGCTCCCTCACACCTTGGGGTATTTGCAAAACTCTCTCTCTCACCGGTGGCCTTGTGTGGAACTTAAAAAGAAAATAAATAAAAAGCAAAGTCTTCAGGGTACGGGAAACACGCTAGTTAGGCCATATGTGGGCGGAAAAGCCTCGCCAGCATCCCCCTATCAGCCGTATTAATTATATATTTTTATAATATATATTATATTATATTATTATTATAATAAAATATATAACAATTAAAGGGTTTGTTGTTACCGAGCGGACATTTGGCGCTTTTTTTTTAGCAAATTTTCGCCGATGTTGATGGAAAAGAATATGGATATCTCCAAAAAAGTTTTGCATTTGTGCCCCTACCTTGAAAAGGAAAGGATTACGGATGATATTTCCATAACCTTTTGCATGTGCCTGCTTTATTGGATCGCATTGTATTCTTTGCCTGAGAGGATGGGGGCAATCAACGCCTAGCGGCATACAGAGCAATGCTGTTTTGCCTGCCAATTACAGCTGCTGACATTCTTGTGGCCTAGCAGTTGCTCATACAACCCCTCGAATAGGGTCCGGGTTCAAATTCTATTCCACGTGCAACTGATCTCAGGGTGTGTTCCATATGGCATTGTTTTCCCATTTCTGATAATTGTTTGCTCAATTGATTTTGAATCATTTTGTGTGTGTGCTGCATATTCCTTATTTGCTTAATTATTGTTCATGGAAAAGACGATAAAAAAAGGGGGGAAAATGATGAAAAGGATGCACATGAGGAAAATGATAATATTAAAGCAGATGCGAGGTTATGAGAAGGTTTTGTTGTTTTTTACCTCAGCATGTTTAAATGCTGTTCCGGGTTGTGATATAGTTGGAAGAAAGGGAAGGGCACCTTTTGTGTATTCTGGGACTTGGTTTTATTATATTTACTTGAGCTGCAGCAGTAACGATGCCTGGCACAAACAGCATTATCGTTTAGAGTCGTAAAGCCAGCAACACTCAGTAAGTCTTGGACTTGGTATTACTTCTCCTTTGTGCTGCAGCTAACGAATCCCGGCACAAACGCCATATCGTTTATAGGTAAGCCAGACGTCTTACATTGGTCCTAGCACCGGCCGGCCCGGCCTCATGAATAATCTGCAAATCGGCTGGCACTGTTTTTGTAGGCCTGGTTTTGGGGTTTTGCTTTTGGCTATCATTGTGATATTGCAAAAACTGCACTCAGGCTCGGCTTTTTCCCCACTGGAAGTGCTGGGGCGGCAGAATACGATTCCCGGCACTCCCAAAACTGTTTTATCGTTTGCCTGTAAGTCGCTTTGCCCCATTAAACAGCCCTACACCGCATGGCACTTCTCGGCGTTGTGGTTGTTGGCTGAGTTGTTGTATTCATGGTTTTTACCTGTAGCCTTCAACCCTCCCCTTAGCTCCTAGCTTCCTAGCTATAGTATAGGTCTAATCAGTAACTGTCACAATTAACACAGATTTGCAGCCTTTCCGTTTCCAAAGGGGGCTAGGCTAAGCAGGCTAAGCAGGGTTAGCTGTACTCTCTTCTCTCTCGCTGTCTCTGTCTCTCTCTTGTTTCTTGTCTGTCTGTCTGTCTGTCTGTCTGTCTGATCTGTTCTGTTGTTGTCTGTTTCTTCTCTCTCTTCTCTCCCCTCTCTCTGCCTCTCTCTCCTTACCCCCCCCCCCTCCCTCCTCTCCTCCTCTTCTTCTCTCTCTTCTTCTCTCTCTCTCTCTCTCTCTCTCCTAATAGGAAAAAAAAAAAAAAAAGAAAAAAAAAGGTATATGATGCTCTTATTCTGTAACCCTTGGGAAAATAATAGGAATATCTTTAGTGTTCACTTCTTGTGTATAGTTAATTTCTTTTTGTTTTTTTTTAAAAATGTTGTAATAGTTTTTTTTTTAAAAGGATTTTTCTTCTTTGAAGATATTAAAAACTCTCTCTCTGTCTCTCCTCTTTCTAATGTCCTTCGATGAGAATATTAAACCATGCCATCATAATATCTGCCTGTGTGGAACGGAATGTTTAAACCTTTCCTCGGAAAAGAGTAGACATTGTATCCATGGGAAACCAGATGACAAAAATTTACAAAATGCATACACGCTGGCTGGGTCTGGGTTTTGTATTAATTAAAAAAAGTACCCCTACCCCAATGGCCTTCTATTCCATTAGCCTCGAATGAAAGAATTAAAATTTCTCTCTCTCTCTTCCCTTTACTTATTCTTATTCTTCTTCTTTTTATTATTATTTATTGATTAACTCTTCTTTTACTTGGTGTTCTCCTTTTTCTACTTTTTATAATTTTTGACCTTTTTTTGTTACTGGTAGTTTTTGATTTTGTTTTTTGTATTGTTTCGAGAGATGTGTTACTTAGGGTGGTTTTTTTTGTTTTTTGTTTTGTTTGCTTTTCGTTGGGAATTTTTTAAAGATACGGTGTTATTGGTTTTTTTATTTGCTTGATGTATTTTTTCGTGTCTGTATTTTAGCTCCTGCACCACTTAGGAAATTTTTATCACTGGGTTATTTATTTGGTGGATAAAGGAAGTCTATCTTTCCCCCTCTTACCAATATATGGTTGTCATTATTCTTTTTATTCGGTTCATTCTTTTACATTTGAAAAAACTATTTGTACCAATCTTCATTTTTTTCTTTCTTTTTATAAATTTACATGTTTAGTTGTTTTGGGTCTGTGAGAGCCCTTTGTATTGTGGAGAGGGTTTCTTTGGTTTAAAAAAAAAAACAAGTTGCTGGTTATTTGTTTTGCCTTTTTTTGTTTTGTTGGTTTTTTCTTGTTTTTTTATTTTGTTTATTTTATTTTATTCTGGTGAGTGTATGGGTATTATTGGGCGTTTTTGAGTATAAATGATGTTATTCCAAAGGGTTGGGGACTGGATGTAATTGTAGTAAAATGCTACATGATGTGCTCATTCTTTTTATCCTGGAAAATAAAAAAAAAATCTCTCTCACTCTCTCTCTCTCTCTCTACTTGCTCTTCCTTCTCTTCCTTTTAGTTCACCCTCACTGGTTTACTTAATGATAATCTGTGTGTTTTGGACTTAATTGTTCGGGCAGTTGGGGATTTTTTGTCGTTGTTAAATATATATTAACCTCTTTTTTCCTCAAATCACAACTCAAATTCAATATATCACACCTCACACAGATTAGGAAAAAGTGTATGTGAAATACGCAAGGTATGGGAACAACACCTTATTCTTTCCTACGTTAGAATGTACTATAACCTCTAGAGGTGAGTTTAACACCAAACCTACCTTGTTATTTACCTGCTGATTCTCCGTCACTCAGCCGTTTTTTTTCTTGTTTTTTTTTAAAACTGTAGGTTATGGTCAAAGAGTCCAAGTCTGGCGTTTTCCTTTGTTGTTTGTTCATTTGTTGTTGTTTGTTTGTTTTGTGTTCCTTGTTGGTGTTTTGTTTGTTGTTGTTGTTCTTGTTTGTTTTTTACGATCCCTCTCACAAAGCAAAAGAGGGACCCCCCCCTGCTTTTCCTTGTCTTTTCAAGATGCTGGCCAAAGCTATGCACACAACAGCAAACACTGCAGTATTATTACGACGAGAAGGTAAAACAAAGAAATCAATAAAAATGTTTTGAACAAGATTTTCTTTGTCTTTCCATTTGCGGAACCCACGCAGAACCATCTTTCTTGCGCATACGTTAAAATCTGTTTTCGTTTTGTATATGGTAGGGCCATTGTGGCTGGTTTGAAACGGATTGCAAAAATTTACAAATCTACATGCACACTGGGGGGAAATTTGAATGGATGTAAGAGAGACTTGAGTGCTTTATTCAATATTCTCAAAATAAAAGAATAATAAATATAAAACTATACGGGTAGGACACATTCAGATCAGATGAGGTGTCAAGTTTTGCAGATCCAGATCTGTGCTTTTCTCTTCTTTCTGTGGTAAGGAAATACTTTTCGTTCGGTTTTGCTAGTGTGTTTGTTTGTTTGGATAGTCGGTTGCTTGTTCAAATGTTGAATGCTTTTTTTTTTCCATTTTTGTATGTTGTTTATTGGGCTTTTCCTAGCCTAATATGTTAGGCTAGCATCCAGCAGTTGGTTACCAAGGGGATGGGTGATCGGTTTGCAGTTTGGCTTCAGCAGTCCCCCGGTTCACCCAGCTGTGTTGGTAAATGGGTGACTGCCCTCTTCTCTTCTTTAGGGTTAGGTCAGGGAAGGTTTAATGCAGGCGAGGAGAGTGTGGATGTGGGCGCCCCCCACCCCCCGGCGCCCTCAATATGCTGTGCGGCCCTGGAGAGCTGTGTGGTCTTGATGCTCGCTCCCACCGGACCACTAGGTGATGGGAACACCTTTACCGGTTTGATTTTTGTGTTAGGTTGTGACAAAATAGTAGTGGAGTTTCTCGTCGTTAGAGATAGAGACCTTTGTAACACTGCCCTCCATTTTCTGCCTCTGGTGGGTCCTGTGTACCTACGGTGAACAAGGTCCGCTAGCCCCACACCCTGACCTGCAACACGCTGTGACATCAATGCCACTCACACACAAATATTGAAATGATTTTGATCAGCAGTTTTAGTTATGTGTTACTGACAGAATGACAGGTGGAGAGTGTGGCATGAATAAAGTACATGTGGGAACAATAATGTATGATAAACTAGTTTTACTGCAAACAAACATCCTCAGTCAAAAGAATGCCAGAATGTCCCGGAATTAATTTTTGTTTTTTATAAACGAAAGAAGCGAAGGAGAAAAGATAGAGAAACCATAAGGTAACCCAAAATGTTCTGCCAAAGTGTTGTTTGGCTTGTTGTATTTTTCAGTCAGTCATTTGTTTCTGGCCTTTTATTTGTTGGGATTGGTTTGTGTGGTAAGTGGTGTTAAAGACAAAATCTGCATTGTTATCAAATTGTACAGTGATATGTCCGCTCCGCGGACATCACTTCATTTGTTTTTTCATTCCATACTTTACACCATTTTTTAATACCCATTGTGGGCTGCCCCAGCACTACACAGCTCTCAAATCAGTTGTTATAAACGAGTTGTAGGAATAATCGTTTTTTTTTATTGGCGAACACATCATTTTTATTTTTCACCCCAACATCCTTGTGGGCACTCAGCCACAAACAGTTATTTTTAACCCGTGTTTACAGTTGTATGAATATCGGTGGGGAAAAAGCAAGAGAAATGTGAGTGATGAAAGGCAATGTTTTGGAAAAAAAAAAATAGAAACAAAAAAAAAAAAAAAAAAAAAAAAAAAAATAGTTACAAGCTCCTTTCCATTCAGAAAGGTTTTTTCAGGTTCCTAATTTTAAATAAAACTCTCCAGTTTTGCGACAAGGGCAATGTTTAGACCAAAATCAATAGTAGTATAATTAAAACAAAAACCAAAAAACCAGAAGATGATAGGGGGTTGGTGTGGAAGAGGGATTATTTGTGACTACGTGAGGGATGGAGGATAGGGTGAGTTGGTGTGTTGATGGAGAGCGAAATGAATGATGTGTGATGATGATGTACATACGCTGGATTTTATTTTTACTGTGTTGTTTGTAAGCACTAATGATTATTGATTTCACTTTTGTTAATCAAGGAGGTTATGTCAGATTTTTTTTTATAATATATTGTTTTTCCACTTTAAGTTCACGGGATTTTCTCTGACAGTGAAAATGAAATTAGGGTCTAAGGCTATCCCGGGGAGAGCGTAGGAGTGGGGTGTGAGGATGGGGACGATAGGGAGAGAGCGTTCGCCACAAGGAGCAGGTGCCGCCACTTTTTTTATTTTTTTTGGGTCTGCAACCTGTATTTGTTTTCCCTATCAGAGTGGATTTTCCTTTTTTTTCTAAGAGAACTTTTTGCAAGGGACAACGCCTTGTTTCCGTTGGGTTCTTTTAGTGCCGCTGGGAAAATTTTGGTAACACACAGGACCTCGGTTTATCGTCTCATCCCGATAGGGACTAGCGCCAGTCCTCCATCTTGGTCTAATGGATGGGAAAAAAAAAAATTTTCGGGCCCAACAAACGGGGTAAACGAACCATTGCACACACCCGACCCGGACCTTTTTCGCATTTCTAGACTGGCGGCGGCGGTTACCTCTCTAGACACACGATTCCACTGAATTAATTGGTTTGTTAGCACTGAGAGCACAAGGTGTGGACTTTGTTTGCGTTTGTAAAGCTTTTTGTTTGTCACTAGTCCCTTTCTAGTCAAGTGTGCTCCTAACAATCATTTCTGAATTTATGGCATGTAGTGATTCAGTCTTTATCCATTTTGATGTGGAATCCTTCGCTCCTAACCTAAATGAGTTATCTCTGTTTTATGAGATTGTTAACAGTATTTAAATTGGCAATCTCTCTATCTCTCTCTCTCTCTCTCTCTCTCTCTCTCCTCTCTCTCTCTCTCTCTCTCTCTCTCTCCTCTCTCTCTCTCTCTCTCTCTCAAAACAAAAACAATATGCCAAGGGATAAGCACTATTCCTTCAAAAAACTCCCACATACCAATCCTATCTGTTTCTGAGGGTCTATTATTTTCTGAATACCTCAAACAATCAAGAAACGTGTGGTCTTGAGATTAGACAGCAGAATACTGAAATTCTCAGCTCCCAGTTATTACAGACACACCTGACACGTATCCACCTTTTGTATTAATGAGAACGATTTCCCCATCGCCTTCATAACTGCTATGGTGATTCCAATCGGCAAGTCTGGTGACACTTCCGATCCATCCAAACTATAGGCGAATCTCCAGTATATCTGTAACTTTCTACAACCCTTGGAAAAACAGATGAAATAATCACTAGTCACCATATAGATAATAACAACTTACTTCACCCCCAAATCAGTTGGGATTTTAGAAAAAAATCTACTCGTGCATCGCATTGACTGTCTTGTAGACAATTAGCTGTCAACATTAATGACAATTAATTTTGTGGAGTTCTATTTGTAGGTTTTAAAATAACATTTGATACCAATTGGACTAGACTTCTCATTCAAAAGCTAGAACCTAATCTCTCTACAAATATTTAGAAACTTTTGCTTCTTATCTTACAAACAGGCAACAGTGTGTCTCAGTGATAGATCCACAATAACCTAAAACCATTCATTATGAAGTACCAAGGGTCCATCTTTGGACCAATTCTCTTTTCATTATACTATGGAATGACCTTCCTCTCCATATCAAATCCAATGTAAATTTTTTACTGAGTTTTCACCATTATATTAATATGAAGCTAATACCGACATTAAAACAGTCTTGCAAAGACATTACCAAAGAAAAGCATGATGATCTTGTCAAATGGCCTGAACTGAACCACATGTCTATACTTTTCTTCTTTCTTCTTTCATCTTTCCGCTGGCTTGCCATCCGCGTGCGGGGAGACACAGACGTCTGTCTGCAGCTAGGCGGGTGGCTTGATGTAGTGACAGGTCATGGGCTCGCAGGGTGTCAGCCACGGAGTCGTCCATCGTCTCCTTGGTCTACCTATGGCTTTCCAGCTTTGTATTTGGTGGTGTATTGCCGGATAGGGCGGTTGGTTGGGCGGCCATTCTGTGAGGTGACCAAACCACCTGATCCTTTGTTGTTCCATATGGTGAGAATTGGTGTTGTCGACATGTCTCTGATCACTCATTTCTTGATCTTGTCGCGTCTGGTTTTTGGTTGACAGCTTGTTCTCGGCCAGCAGCGCATTTCACATGTGGACAATTTTCTCTCTAAGGTTTTGTTAGGGCCCTGTCTGACATGGATGTGAGTGTTGGAAACGAAGATGGCGTTGATGCGTTATGCTCTGGGTGCTCATTGGGATGCTGGAATGTTTTAGAAGGCGGGCGATGTTGGTAACTGACGGCGTTTCCGCTTTCTGGCATCTTGTTTCTAATCTCTCTGTCCCCATTTTCCATATTCAGTTTGAAGAGGCTGCCAAGGTATTTAAATTCTTTGGTCTGTTTAGCTGGGTGCCGTTGATGTTTGATGTCCAGCTTCTTCCTGGATTTCTGTGACAGAACATAACTTCTGTTTTGGTGATACTGATCTTCATGTCTAACAACCCCCCCCCCAAAAAATGCATGCTTATCACCACAGATAAAAGCGACGAAATCATATTCATAACTTTTCTCCAATCCATATTTAAAAGAAGCAATCGAACAAACATCTCACCACAAAGTTCTAGGTGTAACAATGAAAATTCAGATGGCACTACTACTACTAATGAATAAATGGATTTATATAGCGCTATATCTTGCAAAAACTAATCAAAACGCTTGCATTCATCCTACTCTAACACGTGCAACAAGTTACAATTAATAGGTTTTTACAAATTCAAATGTATACACACACGTTGCACGCACACACAGGCAGAAATACGCACCACACCACACACACCACATCACACACACACACACACACAACACCACACACACACACACACACCAACACACATACACACACACTCATAGAGGTTATGCACCTTGACAGGGTGATGGGGGTTTGGGCTGCTGTTGAGGGCAAGGACAGAAATGAGATGAAAACAAGAGGGTAAGTCTTAGGTTGAACAAATGTTGTTTTGGGCTGGATTTTAAAGTGTTATAAAGTAAGCTTTTGGCGACGAAAGACGGAGAGGGAGGTAATTCAGATTCGATGACCAGAAATAGAGAAAGAAGATGGCAACAGTGGTGGATTGGTTGTTTGAATATTAGGTATTCATAAGCCAAGGTATCTGCAGCAGAGTGGATCGGGAAACCAAGGAATGTACAGGTGAAGACATTCACAGAGGTAGGAAGTGCTGTTTTGTGGAGGACTGTGTAACAGAGGGTAACTGATCTTATAGTTTGCTCTCTGTTGATAAGGCAGCAGTAGAGTGGAGAGATCGCAGCGAGGAGAGGACTAAAAAGCTCCTTTTTTTTTCTTTCTGAGGCAAGTCGTGTCTGCAGAGAGTTTTGTATACTTGAAGGTGTGGATAGATGTTGCAGAAGACCAGGCCAAAGAGAATTGCAATAGTCCAGACGTGAGAGAATGGAGAGACATGAACTAGTTTGGATGTTTTGCATGTGGACAGGTACTTTCGAACCGCACTAATACTGTAATTATAGTAGCATGACTGACAAGTCGGGTGGATGATGAATTTTTGCATGGCGAGGCGGAGAGTGTTGTGGTTGTCGATAATGGCCCTACATATTTTAAACAGTTGGATAGTGGGACAGATGTATTGCCAAATTCTATGAAAGCTATTGTGATGGAAAGACAGTTTGTCTGTTTTGGTCCCTACAAGATAGCTTCGGTTTTTCTTCATTTAGCTGCAATTTGTTCTGTATCATCCAAATTTGGTTGTCTTGAAGGCAGTTTAGGACTTATTTGTTAAGAAAGAAGGTTTAGATTTTCAGGAGTATCACTGTCAGATCTGAGTCATCTGCATTAAAAATGTGGCTGATCTGATGATGATTTATTATAGGTGAAAGTGGAGCAGTGTAGAGAGTGAGGAAAAGAAAGGGCCAAGAAACTGATTCCTTGGGATCCAAATTCAGTTTGACAGGGTGGATGATTGAATCTTGTTTACTGCAGCTAGTTTGGAATAGTTGTTGAAGGTCATGAATTAAACCAGGCGACGGGCTGTGCCAGTATTACCAAACGTGCTTTGGAGACAGGATGAGAAGAAATTGTTGGTATATTGGTGTCGATGGCTACAGATGAGTCCAGAAGAGTGAGAAAAAGGAGATTTTTCCTGAGTCAGAACGTGTAGAAGCGTGTTTAACGTGTGGATAGGGTGGTTTTTGGTATTGTGGTTAACCAATATAGGGCTGACTGAAAAGGGGGGGAAAGAGACTGGGGGGGGGGGGGGGGGGGGGGGGAGGGGGGGGGGGGGGGGGGGGGGGGGGGGGGGCGGGGGGGGGGGGGGGGGGGGGGGGGGGGCGGGTGGTGGGGGGGGGGTGGGGGGGGTGGGGGCGGGGGGGGCGGGTAGGTGGGGTGGGGGGGGGGGGGGGGGGGGGGGGGGGGGGGGGGGGGCGGGGGGGTGGAGTGGGGGGGGGGGTGGGGGGGGGGGGTGCTGGCGGGGCGGGCTGGGGGGGGGGGGGGGGCGGGGGGGGGCGGGGGGGCGGGTGGTTGGGGGGGGGGGGGGCCAGGGGGGGGGGGGGGGGCGGGTTTGGTTTTGGGGCAGGGGGGGGGGGGGGCGGTGGGGGCGCGGTGGGGTGGGGGGGGGGGGGGGGGGGGGTGGCGGTGGGGGGGGGGGGGGCGGGGGGGGGGGGGGGGGGGGGGGGCATGGGGGGGGGGGGGGGGGGGGGGGGGGGGGGGCGGGGCGGGGCGGGGGGGGCCGCGGGGGCGAGGGGCGTGGGGGGGCAGGTGGTAGCGGTGGTGGGTGGGGGGCGGGTAAGGTAAGTCGTCTTGGGGTTTTGACGGCGGGTAAGGGGTTCGTTGGTGCTTACGTCGTTAGGGTTTTTGTCATTGTAAGGGTTTTTTTCTGCATAAGTTTTGTTAAAAATTTATGTGGCCCACTTTGCCTACTTTTTTGATTTTTTTACAATATTGACTGTCTACTTATTGTATATTGTGCTCAGTGTTTATGGTATTTTTGTGCATGTACAAATCTGTGAGGTATGAATTAACCAGGCGAGGGCTGTGCCTGTAATACCAAACGTGCTTTGGAGACAGGAGAGAAGAATTGAATGGTCTATGGTGTCGAAGGCTGCAGATGAGTCGAGAAGAGTGAGAAAGGAGATTTTTCCTGAGTCAGAAGCGTGTAGAAGCGTGTTTAACGTGGACTAGGGTGGTTTTGGTATTGTGGTTAACACAATAGGCAGACTGAAAAGGGGGAAAGAGACTGTTTGAATGAAGATGTCTGTTGAGTTGTTTCAGAACAACTTTTTCAAGGACTTTAGAAATGAATGGTAGGTCTATAGTTCTTCAGAGTGTTAGGGTCGAGGTCGTGCTTTTTGAGTAGGGATGTCACTATTGCAGTCTTGAGAGCTGTTGGGAAAGTTCGTGAAAGAAGTGGTGAATTTACTATTTTTGTGATGGTGGGTATAAGCTGTGGAAGGCACTGAATGAATAGAGAAGCAGGCACAGGATCACATATCCTATCTATGCAAAGACATGTCTCAAAGAGTATACCAATTGACTAAAATCAAACATTTTCTTGACTTTCATTCAAGAAAACTAATCTTTCAAGCTTATATAGAATCCTCAATAGATTACTCGTCAACCCTGTGGGATTCTGCTAGTGAAAACACTATAAAACCATTATTAAGTCTGTATAAATGTGCTACTAAACTGGTCCTTTTGAAGAAGATAACCTTGCTAGAAGTGGATTACACCCAGTTAAATATTCTTCTCCCTCATCAAAGACAAAGATTTAACAAAGACCTCAAGATGTTTAAGATAATGACAGAAACTGTTCCTTCATCCTTAAAAGACAAGTTCCCAATGAATCTTTCCAGAAATACTGAAAGCCTGTCCCAATCCCAAGAACTGTTCACTGTTCACTGTTCACTGGTCCCGTAACCCGCCAGGGTCGTGGGGGCGCTGCATGGTGGACGAACGGTGGACCAGCTGGATCCACTTAGCGCGGTCGTGGGCAAGTGCCTGGGTGACACTGAAGTCCTCCCCTGTCCAATCACGGATGTCGTCGGCCCACTTTCTCCTCTGTCTGCCCCGTCTTCTCTTCCCCTGGACTGTTCCTTGCAGGATGGTCTTTGCAAGTCCTTCTGAGCGTGTTACGTGCCCATATCCATCGTGAGTATCCTCTTTTTCGCCGTGGTCAGTAGGTCTTCATAACCCCGCACCTGTTGAGTGATCATTCTGCGGACTTCATTGTTGGTGACATGGTCCTTGTATGAGATGCCAAGGACCTTCTGAGGCATCTCATTTCTACTGCTTGATCCTCCTTTGTAGGTCTGCGTTTAGTGTCCATTGCCTCACATGCGTAAAGCATGAATTGAGGTGACTAGCGCGTTTAGTAACTTTACCTTGGTTCCGAGAGGGATGTTTCCTGTCCTCTCCATATGGTCTTCAGTCTTGCCATTGCTGCTGCTGTTTGTGCCGCTCTTGCTAGGATTTCGGTCTTCGATCCCTCCTCACTTATGATGGCTCCAAGGTACTTTGAAATGGTCAACTGTCCTCCAGTTCTTTTCCGCTGAGAGTGATCTTGGTGGTGATTGGCTGGGCACTGTTTGTCCATGAGCTTGTTTTCTCGCACTGATTTCCATGCCGTATCGGAGGTTATTCGTCCAGTTTCTTCACTAGGATGGCCAGTTCCTCTTCATTTCCTGCCAGACCGTCAATGTCATCGGCAACCTGAGTTGGTGATTGTTCGCCCTCCAATGCTGACTGTGCCTGTGTGGTCTTCCAAGGCGTCAGTCATGATGCGTTTCAAGGAAAATGTTAAATAGTGTCGGCGACAGCAGACATCCCTGTCGGACCCCAACTGAGGTACGGAACCATTCCCCTACCGTGCCCTGTACGAGTACTGCACTGGTGGCCTTTGAGTAGAGTTCTTTGATGGTGTGGATCAGCTTCTGGCCCATGTTGAATTGTTCATGGTGGCCCACAGAGCGTCATGCCATACTCTATCGAAGGCCTTCTTAAAATCAATGAAGACGTGGAAGATGTCTTGTTGATGCTGGCTGTATTTCTCACACAGAACCCTCAGGTTGAATATCTGTTCTGTGGTGCTTCTATATTGGGCGGAAACCGGCCTGCTCTTCGGCGATGATCTCTTCTGCCTGTGGTTTCAGCCTGTTCAGGATCACTTTCAGCATGACTTTACTGGCATGACTTATGAGGCTGATTGTCCTGTAGTTTTGGCACTGCGGAGATTCCTTTCTTGGGAGAGTTATGATGAGTGATTGGGTCCATGGTGTAGGCCACTCTCCGTCTGCCAGATCTTGTTGCAGATACTTGTAAGGATGTCTGTCACTGCATCTCCCCCGTGTTGGATCAGCTCTGCTGGGATGTTGTCGAATTCCTGCTGATTTTCCTTTCTTCAGCGATCTAATTGCTACTTCTACTTCCTCGCGTAGAATTGGGAAGTTGTCTTATTCGATGAGGCTTGGCTTGCAAGAACGCTGGGTCACCTAGCGTCTGATGATTGTAGAGTTCGGAACAGTATTCCGTCCATCTGCCAACGATTTCCTTCTTTCTGTTAGGCAATTCCCTTCTTTGCCTGGATGTTACTGACTCTTGCCTGTTTCTGTTTGGTGAGCTCTTTCACAATCTGTATGCTCTTCTGCTATTATTCTTTGTCAGGCTCTCTTCGATTTCTGTACATTGTTTCTCTATCCATTCCTCCTTGGTCTTCTTCAGTCTCTCCTGATCTTCTTGTTTACTTCTCTGTACTCAACTGCTCCTCCTGTAGTGTTTTCTTGCTCTTCTTCAGGTCTCGTCTTTTGTCACACATATTCAAGATTTCATCTGTGACCATGGTTGTGTTTTTCGGCGATGTTGCCAAGAAGTATGCTTGCTGTCTCAGTCACACTGTGTTAAAACTGTGGTCATCGTTTCGGCATCTTCTTCAAGTGCCAGCAGTGGTGCGAATTTCCCTCCTATTGTTGCTTGGAAGGACTCGGCGATGGTGGGGTCCTTCAGTTTGTCCAGGTTGAACTTGAGTCTGGTGTTCTTTGTCTTATTGGTCTTCTTCAATCGGACTCTAAAGTTCAGGAGCACGAGGTCATGATCGCTGCCCATGTCTGCACCTGGGAATGTCCTCGTCTTGGCTCTGTTGATGCCAGATCGAAACCGGTTCTGCACCAGGATGCAGGAACAGATTTGTTCAAATCTAGCTTACTTTACTCAGGCCCTGTGCTGTGGAACTCCCTTCCTGACCCATTTAGACAACACCAAATCATTAACAATCTTCAAACGTCTTTTTTTCATCCACTTGATGCATCAAAAATAACAAACCACACTTGATCTGTTGGAAACAAAGTAAATATATCCTCCCTTACCTTATACCAAATTATCTTCTGTCTGTCTGTCTGTCTGTCTGTCTGTCTGTCTGTCTGTATGAGTGTGAATGTTTTACTTGTATCTGCTATTGTGTTATTGCAACTGCCTCTAGAAATAATTTCCACTATCCTACTTCTTTATTATGACTCTAGGATGATTTTAACCTGTACAATGTTAAATCACAGCGTGTGCTAATGGTTGATAGTGTTGATGAACTGAAAACTGTATGCAATATCATAATTATGGATTGGATTCAAAATGTACTTGTACTCTCTCTCTCTTCTCTCTCTCTCTCTCACACACCACACTACACACACACCACACACCACACACACACACACACACACACACACACACACACAACACACACAACACACACTCTAATAACATAATACAAATATAATAAAATAATAATAATAATAATAATAATAAAATAATAATAAATAATAATATATATGGAATTTATTTAGCGCTGAATCTTGTAAAAAAACAAACAGATCGAAGCGCTTCACTCAATCATTTACAGGCATGCAACCCCGTAAACATAATAACAACAATTTCAAAAACCAATGCCGCGCGACGTAAATGCACGCATGCACGCGCACACCAACGCGCGCGACGCGCGCAAGGCGAACACACACACACACACACACACACACAACACACACACACCAACACTCACAACACACACCACACACACACACACACGAACAACACTTTAGAAGGTGAAAGATGCTGTTGAAAATTAGGACAGATATTTGGGGAAATCTCAGTAGAAAATAAGTGTGTTTTGAGCTGGATTTGAAGTATCAAGTGAACTTTTGCAAAAGAGAAGGCATTCCAAGTATGGACCAAAACAAAAGGAGCGACAGCCCAACATGGGTAGTTTGAATCTGTGATCGAAAGCACAAAGTATCTGCGCCAGAACGAAAGGGACAAGATGGAGTTACAGGTGAAGACAGTTACAAATAAAGGGTGTCAGATTTGTGAACATTTGAAAACAAGGTATATGATTTTATACTTCATTCTTTGTGAACAGCACCATGAAGAATCGCAGAAGAAGAGTATGTGTTCAGAATTTTTTTTCTTTCTAGTACCATCACGGCAATATTGTATGCGTTGAAGAGAGTGATAATGACTGTATCCAGCCAAAAGAGAATTACGATAGTCTAAACGGATAGAATGAGAATTGACAACTGGATGTTGCATCAGTGACAGAAAACTTGCGAAATCGCGCTTAAGCCCTAATTGATAGTACAAAAACTGGAGGTCCTGGTGATGATTTTTTCATAGAGAGTGTGTTTTCAAGAACTACTCCTAAATACTTCACAGAGTTGGACAAAGGAACTGACGTATTGCCGAATTCTATTGAAGTTTTTGCAATAGAGGAAAGTTTATGTTGGGTCCCTATGAGCATGGCTTGGTTTTATCGGCATGAAGTTGTAACTTGTTCTGAGTCATCCAGTTTTGAATGTCTTGAAGGCAGTAGGACATATTTGTCAGGAGGGAAGGCAAGTTTTCGACAGTATCACTGCACTGAAGCTGAGTAGCATCAGCATAGAAATGATGATCAATATGGTGGTAGTTTATTATATGTGAGAGTGGAGCAGTGTAGAGAGTAAAGAGAACAGGGCCCAGGACTGATCCCTGCGGGACTCCACATTCCATTTTGACAGGTTTTGATTGAATTTTGTTTACAATAACTTTCTGGAACCTGTCTGTGGGGTATGAAGTAAACCAGGTGAGGGCTGTGCCGTTAATACCAAACGTATTTTGGAGGCGAGAAAGAAGAATTGAGTGATCTATGGTATCAAAGGCTGCAGATAAGTCAAGAAGAGTGAGGAGGGAGATTTTTTCTGCATCAGAAGTAAGTAAAAGTGTATCTAAAGTGTGGACTAGGGTGGTTTCGGTGCTGTGGTTGGGGCGATAGGCAGATTGAAAAGTGGGAAGGAGATCATTGGAATGAAGGTGACTGTTGAGCTGTTTGAGAACAACTTTTTCTAGTACTTTAGAGACAAAGGGTAAGTTTGAGACAGGCCTATAATTCTTCAGAATGTTGGGATCGAGGTCGTGCTTTTTCAATAGAGGTGTGACTGTTTTAAGAGCTGATGGAAACTCTCTCTCTCTTCTCTCTCTCTCCTCTCTCTCTCTCTCTCTCTCTCTCCTCTCTTTTCTCTCTCTCTCTCTCTCTCTCTCTCTCTCTCTCTCTCTCTCCTTTATTGTTTTGCTTATAGATTTAATTGTCGTGTTTACAATTTGTATTCTGTTAAATGCTTTATTCAGATTTAATAGTTCAATTTTATTGCGTAAATTGGCTGCATTTGACATGTAGTGAATGTTTTATTTCAATATCTTGTTTTGAGTGTATCAATTATGTATAGTTTAATTTCAATGTATAGATACCCTTTTCTATGACTATATATGATATTCATAAAGATTTATTTTGGCATTGATGCATGGTGTGCGTGCGTGCGTGCTGCGTGCATGTGTGTGTGTGTGTGTGTGTGTGTTGTGCGTGTGTGTGTGTGTGTGTGGTGTGTGTGTGTGTGTGTGTGGGGTGTGTTGTGTGTGTGTGTGTGTGTGTGTTGTGTGTGTGGGGTGTGTGTGTGTGTGCGCGCGCGCGCGCGCGTGTGGGTAGGTGTACGTGTACGTGTACATGTGGATGTAAATTGCATTGCATAATCTCCTAAGTCTGCTTATTGTTTTTGTGTAGTTTACTTTTGCTGTTGCTTTCCCATAAAAAGTACAATGAATTTGTTGACGTTTCTTTCCATTAGCCAAAATGATATTATTTACATGGTTTGTTCTTCTTTATATTATGGGGGGTGGATTTTTTGGGTTTTGTTGTTTTTAGGGGGGATTATTCGATTGTCCTCTCTCCTTTTGTTGCTGCTTTTGTTCTCTGGATTTTTTTGTTTTTTTTTTATAGTTTTTTTTGTGTTTTTTTTTTTTCTCTTTTTGCTTTTTTTTATTATTTTTTGTTGTTTTTTTCCCCTCTCTCTCTCTTTTCTCTCTCTTCTCTCTCCCCCTCTCTCTCTCTCTCTTCTCTTTCTCTTCTTTCTCCCCTCTCTCTCTCTCTCTCTCCTCTCTCTCTCTCTTTCTCTGTTTTTTTTTGTGTTTTTTTGGTGTGGAAAAATTTTTTTTGTTTACTGTATGTTTTGGTATTGGCTTTTTTTTATTTCATATCATATAACCCCTAAAAGGCGGGACGATGAAAAAAAAGGACATGGTGCTTATTCTTAAAAAAAAATCGAAATAAAAGAATTTGTCTTTGTCATTGTTTTGCATTCTTTTTCCCCCCCCCCCCCCTCTCTTCTCTCTCTCCCCTCCTTTTCTCTCTTCCCCTCTCTTTCCCCCTCTCTTCCCCCTCTTCTTCTCCTCCCGCCCACCAAAAAGGGCTCTCATCCAAATATTTTTGGGGCTGATTTTTATTTCCCTTTTAAATACAATGCACCTCATTTTTCTCGTTCCCAAAAAACTTTAAAAATTTTGACTAAAATTCAACTTTTCGGGGTGATGGAATTTTAACTAAAGACCACAGGGCTTTTTTGCCAAAAAAATATCTTATCACTTAGATTTACCGTGGGGTTCCCCACAGGTTGCGTTCTCTCGCCACTCTGTACATTCATACACGATATTGCAGAAGCAGTATAAAAATCCTTTTTTGAAAAATTTGCCGTGATGCTCTTTTGTCTCTCTTATCTGGACCCGTCCAAAACCATAATCCGGGCCCCTCACCGATTTCTCATTTGGGTGATGAGGCTATTGGAGCTAAATTTTTCTAAAACCAAAGATCTTTTTTATCGTTTTCAGAAGATCGTTCACACTTCGGGCAATTAATCCATATCGAAGTTAAAAACTTTTTTCGAAATACAAATTGGGGAATTTTTTTTGCTCAAAAATAAAACTGGTTTAAATACTGACGAATTGTCAAAAGAGACAAAACGTATTATTTCTAGGATTAACTCATTTTTTTTGATTTTTTAGATTCTCTCTTTTTTTCTAAACCCACAAAAGGGTTTAATTTTTGCTTTATTTTTTTGGGTTCAACATTAGTGTTAAAAACAAAAATAGTCTTCGGAGAATTGTTAAATCGCTAAAAAAAAAAAATTTGGGAGAAGAAAAAAGATTCAAGTCGACTGCGATCAGCAGCTTTGCAGAAAAGCGACTCCCCTTTTTGGGGCTGATCCTTCCCATTTTGTCTTGGAAATTTCAGTTGTTCCCTTCAGGACGCCTTTTTCGGGCCCAAAGTAAAACAAATCGAAAAAGAAATTTTTTTTCCCGTATCATTCAAATTCAAAATTTCGAAAACCCACTGACCAAACTTTTTTTTACATTCTGGTTTATCCCTGATTGCCCGAGTGGGTGTGTGTGTGTGGTGTGTGGGGTCATGAAAATAAGTATCCCTTATTTTTTCTTTTGGCAAAATATTTTTAAATTGTGGGCGGTAACTTTATGTCTTTATAGTCATGGTCATTATGGGTTGTGTGCGACCGGTGCTCGCGCCGTGTGGGGTGGTGGTGTGTTTTATATCAATGTTTTAAAAATTTTGTGTTATATTTGGTGTGTTGTTTTGGGTGGGCACGTGGGTGTGAGTGCCGCGTCGTGCACGCTAAAAAAGTTTATAATTATTCTTTCCAAAAAATGGTTTTACAACATTGTATTTCTACTTTTTTTTTTTTGTGGCGTAAAAAGGGGCGCGCGGGCGAACGCCGTGTTGTTGGGTGTGTGTGTGTGTGTTGGGGGGTTTTTTTTTTTTTTTTTTTTTCGGGGCGCGGGGGGTTTGTGAGTGTTAAATTTTGTTAAGCTACCTTGGAATTTTTATACAATTTTTTTTTTTTTTTGGAGGGGGGGGGGTTTTTGCCTTTGATATAATTTGGGTATCAATTCTTTTTCTATTGAAATTGCCTTCTGGAGATTAAAGTGTTTTTGATTTAATTTTTGCCTTTTTTCCTCTCTCTCTCTCTCTCCCCCCTTTCTCTCTCCTCTTCTTTTCTCTCTCTCTCCTCGCTCTCTCTCTCTTTTCCCCCCATTTTCTACTACTTTGTTTAAAAAGATAAACCCTTTTTTAAATAATCAAATTTCCACGAAATAATTTTCACTGTTGTTAAAAAGGGGACGTTGTCTCTCAAGAAAACTTGCTGGAACCATTTTGACAAAAATGACATCCACAACATATCCTCCCAAAAAAGTGCCAGACTCCGATCCTTCAAGATTAAGGCTGATGCCCTCAAAATTTAAAATTTTTCCCAAAAAAATTTTAGGGATTTGAGGTGGGATATTACCTACTCATTTCTATTTTATTTTTTTAAAAAGTATCAGTTGAAGTTCATTTGCCGCTTGGTGGTACGGGGTGTATTGGGGTTTTCTTCACAAAAATTTAATAATAATAAAAAAATTTAAAAAATAATATATAATTTTAAATTTAAAAAATAAAATAATAATAAAATAAAATGGAAACCATAACCATATTTAAAACAAATAAAAAAGAGCTTCAACTAATCTTAAAAATAAAAATAGCAAAGTTTTTCAAAAGATTAAAACATCGCGCGACAACATGAAAAAAAATTTCAAAGTAAAAACAAAAAAATAAAAAAGTGGCCCCCCGAAAACAAGGGGGAACTTAGGGGAATGAAAATTTTGGGGTTTAAGGGGGGCTTTTTTTTTTTTTTTTTTCTTTGGTTTTTTTTTTTTGGAAACGGAGGAAAAACTAGGTTTAAAAAGTTGGAGGTATTTAAAAAAGGATAAGAGGCTTCGGGAAGGGGGGGAGGACAGGGCAGCAGGAAAAAAAGGCCAAGGGATTGGGAATTAATTTAGGGAAATATCCCAGAAAATGAAACAAGGTTTTTCAGGCGGCTTGAAAAAAATAAATACAAAATTTTTTTTTTCAAAAAAAAAAAAAATTCTTTTTTAACCCGTCCCCCCCCAAACCAAAAAAAACCCCCTAAAATTTAAAAAAAAAAAAAACCCCAAAAACTCCCCCCCAAAAACCCCCCCCCCCCAAAAAAAAAAAAAAAAAAAAAAAAAAAAAAAACCCAAAAAAAAAAAAAAAATTAAAAAAAAAAAAAAAAAAAAAAAAAAAAAAAAAAAAAAAAAAAAAAAAAAAAAAAAAAAAAAAAAAAAAAAAAAAAAAAAAAAAAAAACAAAAAAAAAAAAAAAAAAAAAAACTTAAAAGCAAAAGAAAAACACAACATTCCCCAAAAGGACGGGGAAATTTTAAAATTAATATCTTTTAAAAATCTCTTTCACAGGAGAGTTTTTTTTTTGGAAATGACTGGGAATTTTTATATTTAAGGGGGTGAAAGGGAGAAAAAAAAATTTTTTTAATATCCAAACCCGAAAAATGAAGTTTTAAAGTTTTGGGGGGGACGGGAAAAAAATTTTTAATTCAAATAAAGTGAAATGAGTGTGAAAGGCTGGGGGAAGAATTTTCATGAATTTTGTGAAAAACCAAATAATACCCCACACGTGGATGAGGGAGATTAGGTTTCATAATTTTTTTTAAAAGTTTTGGCTATAAAGCTTCTTTTATCGTTATGAATTTGTTTGTTCATAGTTTTTTTCTTACGCATGGGGTATTTTTTCGGAAACAGTTTTGATAAACCGCTTTTTTAATATTGAAAGAAATTTTAATAAGGTTAATTAAATTAGTAAGTGGGGGGAGGGGGAAAATAAAAGGACAGGGCAGAAGATTGGCTTGAAATTTCCGTTTGGATTTGATTGGGGCCCCTTGGGAAAGGAGTAAAGGGTTTAATTCCGGGGAGGGGTGATAAAAAAGAAGTTTTTTAAAAAGGGGGGGGAAAGAGGGTAAGTGCGGGGTTTCGAATCGATAAGTGAAAGGAGGATTCCAGAGAAGCGGTTTTAAAGGGGTTAAGGGGGTTTAGGTGGGGTTTCCCGTGGGTGAACTAGGAAAAACAAAGGGAAGAATTTTGGGAGTTTTGAGTATACTTTTTTAAAGAAATAAAAGGTAATTTTAAAATCATAATTCATCAAATTAGGGGCAAGGCATGCTTTTTGAGTAAGGGGTGACTATAGAGTTTTGAGAGCTGATGAACATTTCCCGAAAAAAGATGGTTTCTATTGTCGTACCAATAGGGGTTAATTGTGGTGGGACTGTGTGAAAAAAGAACAGTAGGATCAAGATAATATATTTTTTAGCATTTTTTCAGAAATTTTCATGGTTTCTTTCGCACCCGTCATGAAAGAAAGGAGAGGATGCCAAGAATCGGAATCGGAAAGGGAGGTGGAAAGGAGTCTGATCCCGTTTGGACAATGTTATGGACTTTTTTTTAGAAAAGAATGCAGAAAAATAGAAGGACGTTTTAAGGTTTTTAGAGGAAGGGGGAGGGCTTGCCTTACAATCCAAAAAGAGTAGAATGAGGGAAAAAAAGATTTCATTTAGGTGGCATCAAGAACTTAGAAAGTAATACTTTTTTTTTTGTTTTTGAAAGAATTAAAGCTTTATTTTGTTTTTTGTTTTTGAAAAAAGCTCTTTTTAAATTTTTTTTTTTTTTCCCCCCGCCGCTCTAGTTGCCACGTTGCTTTTTTGGGCCAGGGTGTCGGGGGGTTCCATGGCCAAAAATAGAAGGAGGAGCGGAGTGGGCGAAACGTGCTAAACTTGATGAGAAATTTATGTTTAAGGGGGATTGGTCAGGTTGGAAGGGTTTAATGTGAAGGAAAAAGAAAACATACCTTGAGTTTTCAAGGGTGAAAAAACCGAAACTTTGAAAAAATTTGAAAAAAAAAAGGGGAATGTGAAATGTTTTATTAAAATCAAAATTGTCGTTTTGGGGACTGGTTTTTTACCCCTAAAAAAAGTTTTCAAAAAAAGGCTTTCCCCGCAGAAAAAAGTGGTTTACAAAGGGGAAGTTAAAGTCACCAAAAATGATAAGCTTTCTGGGAGAGAGGCTGGTGATCCAGGAGTGACTGAAACTCTTGATGGAAGATGGAAGGTGTCAGATTATTCTTACGGCTTGGAGGTGGACGGTTTGATGATCTTAAAATGTTGGAAATAGTGAAAGGCTTGATTAAGAGTAATGGTAAAGTAAAGTTAGATTTTGTATAAAGTTTTTGACTTGTTGAAACATTTTTAACTTCATAACTCAGATTTTTATTTGTCGTAACTGTACACAATGTTTATGAACGTTCACACACACACACACACACACACACACACACACACACACACACCACACACACACACACACACACACACACAACACACTTTTTCTTGGGGGGGCGGGGGGATTCTAATATCACTTAATGAGAAAAGACGTTAAATAAAAAAGAACACACACACACACACACACCACAGCACGCACGCACCACGCACGCACACACACAACACACACACACACACACACACACACACACACACACACACACACGCGCACGCACGTACGCACGCACGCACACACACGCACGTACGCACGCACGCACACACACACACAGATCAGATTTCAAATATGTCATTTGAACAATTATTGGCCGATAATGTGGTTATGTTGGAGATAGTTGTTTAGTTAGAAGCCCTGTTGGCAAACTTTTGTAATTGTTCTTGCTGCAGTTTAAGCTGTTCAATGCCCCTCACCCCCACCCCCACCCCCTCATTCCCGTCCCTCCCATAATTTCTTTTGTATTTTTTTTCTTTTATCTCGTGCACAGACACTAATAGGTAAATACACACACACACACGCGCGCGCGCGCGCGCACTCAAGCACGCACGCACGCACACACACGCACACACACACACGCACGCACGCACGCACGCACGCACGCACACACACGTTCTGTATATATTGTCACACTTTATCTTTGGTCTAATATCACCTTGAGTGAACAGACATTAAATTAAAGAAAAACACACACACACACACACACACACACACACACACACACACACACCAACACAACACACTACACACACACACACACCTAGATAGATCGCTTGATAAAAAAAAAAAGCAAATGCATTGCTTATTCAATGTACCATCTGGAAATAAAAATTTGACTTGACTGGGGGTTTTCCCTTTGTTTTAGTTGGTTTGACTTAAAGGTGATTTTGTAAAGGGCTATCACTCCCGACGTTACATTTCCCCATGGTGACAGCAAAATGGCGGAAGGTAGGAATAAAATTTGGTCGATAAAGCTTCATTAACTGTTCGCCAACAGTTGACTGGTTTGACAGATTTTAAAGTTGCCATATAGAACACACATAAATTGTAATATTCACATCTTTTTTCGATATACATAAGCATTTCAGATATACATGAACACTAAATTTTTATTATTCATTTATGTGAATGGTTGGGTTTTTTTCGTTGATGGAGACAAGAAATATAAAAATTTTAATATGATAGCTATGCCTCATTTGCATTTTTCCAAGGAGTGCTTGGCTGTTCTATAATAACAGGCGTATCATAAATCGGTTATGTATAATGTTGTTGAACAACCAAGTTTGATGATTACAACATTCAACAACAATCCTGATAATACACCCTCCCACCCCCTTCTCTGTCTCTTTCTCAGTCTCTCTCTCTCTCTCTCTCTCTCTCTCTCTCTCTCTCTCTCTATATATATATATTATATATATATATATATATATATATATATATATATCAGTGTGTGTGTATTTTGTTTTGTTTAATGTCTATTCACTACATCATGTACATGGTGATTTAGACACACCCGCATTCACACCAAAGTACCTATTATTACACACCCATCTCTCTCTCTCTCTCTCTCCTCTCTCTCTCTCTCTCTCTCTCTCTCTTGGGAATTATATATTGGATATTATCTCTGAAATACACACACACACTCTGTCTCTGTCTCTCACCTTTTATTGTTTTGCTTATAGTTATAGTGCTCTGTCTCTCACCTTTTATCGTTTTGCTTATAGTTATGGTGTATCCTGATGAAGGATTCATATTTTATATTTTCAATACTTTATTGGGCGTGTCCGCTGTACTTAAGTTTTAATGGGTGCCCTATTTGAGCTATTTCAATATATTATTGTTATATGTAACAAGTATATGTACCATTTGACAATGTGCAGATGTTTATCTTTATGACTTATTAAGTTTGGTTGTTGTTATTTCTCTTGGTTTTGTTGTTTGTTCTTGTTTGTTTTGTTTTTCTCTTTTTTTTTCTTTTTTTTCTTTTGTTGGTTGGTTTTTCTTTCTCTTTTGTTTGTTTGTTTGTTTTGGTTGGGGTTTTTTTTTTGGGGGGGGTGTGGGGGGGAGGGGGTAAGGTTTTCTTTTATTTGTTTGTTGGTTGTTGGTTTTTTTGGGGGGGTTGTTGTTTTTTGTTGGGGGGGGGCTGTTTTGAAATGGATATTTCCCCTTGTTTCTACTGTGAGAGTGTATAAGTGTTGGGTTTATTATTAAGATGTATCCCTATGGGTGGGGACTGGATGTAAAAAGTACATGAGTGCTTATTCATTATCCTCAAATAAAAGAATTTGTCATGGTCATTGTCATTGTCATTCTCCCCTCTCCTCTCTTCTTCTCTCTCTCTCTCCCTCGTCTCTCTCCCCTCCTCCCCTTCTCTCCTCTCTCTCTCCCCTCTCTCTCCCTTACATGCACTCACACACACATATGTGTGTTTAATATATAAAATATATATAATAATAATAAAATATATATATATATATATAAAAAAACACACACATGTGTATATATATATATATATATTAATATAAAATATTTTTTCATCATTAACCATTACACCCCAGGGGTTTTTGTAGGGCAACAACAAAGCACTTCCACTCCTGCCTATCCTGGGCCAACCTAGTCACTGATCCCCAAGAGTGCTGCATGGCCTTCATCTCGCTTTTTACAGCCCTCCTCCATGTTGCTTTTGGTCTTCCTTTCTTTCTCCTTCCCTCTGGGGTCCAGTGCAATGCTGTTCTTGTGATTGACTCTGGGTCTCTTCGGAGGATGTTCCCAATCCACTTCCACTGTAGTCTGGTGATGATGGTTCCCATGTCTTTCTGCCTGCATCTCCGTAGTAGGTCTTCATTGGAGATCTTCTCTGGCCCAAAAGATCCGGAAAATTTTTTCGGAGGCATACGGGTGAAAGGATCGAATTTTGGTAAGATCCACTTCCGTCATCCTCCAGCACTCAGAACCGTACAGGAGCATAGATAAAACACAGTTCTGGTATAGCTTCAGCTTGGTGTTGGTGCTGTACTGAGTTGATCTCCAGATATTGTTCATCTCCCTAAACACACTCCTGGCCTTGCCCAGTCTGTTGTGGATGTCTTCTTTTGTGCCGCCCTCTGGTTTGATGCTGCTGCCAAGGTATGTGAACTTGTCTGTCTGGCGCTGGTCAGTTCCATTCACTTTCACAGGGGCTGGTGTGTTCACATTGAGCGACATTGTCTCTGTTTTCTTGGTGCTAATACGAAGCCCCACTTGCTGTCCGAATGTTTGGAGTCTGCTGGTCTTCTCCTGGATTTGTTGGTGTGTGTGTGACAGCAGCGCCAGGTCATTCGCAAAGTCAAGGTTGTCTAGTGTTGAGAACATGCTCCAGCGAATCCCTCTTGGGGTGTCTTCTGTCGTCTTCCTCATCACCCAATCAATGGCCAGATTGAAGAGAACTGCCGACATCACACATCCTTGTCTTTCTCCAGTCTTGACTTCGAAGACAGTGTTGCTATGGCCCACAGATCATCTGAAGTTGTCATAGAAGCTTTTGATAAGGTGTACCAGTTTCGATGGGATGCCATAGTGTCGAAGGATACTCCAAAGGCTGTCTCTGTGTATGCTGTCAAATGCCTTTTCGAAGTCCACAAAATTCACATACAGTTGTCTTTGCCACTCTGTGCACTGTTTGATGATGTTTCTGAGCGTGAATATCTGGTCTATACATCCTCGTTGCTTCCTGAACCCTGCTTGTTCCTTCCTCAGTGCATCGTCCACAGTGTCTGATATTCTTCTGATGATGACCTTGGCCAGTATCTTTCTCGGCACAGACAAAAGAGTGATTCCCCTCCAGTTGTTGCAGTCGCTCAGGGATATAAATAGATAGATAGATAGATAGATAGATAGATAGATAGATAGATAGATAGATAGATACGATTGATAGATAGATAGATAGATAAAACTAATTACAGTAATGGTCTTACAGGTGAAGAATATATGACTTCTGCAACTGACATTATGAATTGCTGAGAGTCATATAAAACTTCTTGACTAGTGTGTTTGTGTGTGTGTGTATATATATATATATATATATATATATATATATATATATATATATATATATATATATATATATGTGTGTGTGTGTGTGTGTGTGTGTGTGTGTGTATGTATGTATATTATATATCTGCCTCTCTCTTTCTCTCTGTGTACACAGCTGTCAGTTCCCCCCCCCCTCTCCCTCCTCTTTCAGCTATTCTCATCTGCTGTCCATTCCATCCCATCCCAGCTCAGCTGGGGCCAGCTGGTGCTGATTACAGCAGGAACTGACAGCACTGAGATGTTGTAAAAGGAAGGGGCGCACTAATTTTAGCACTTGGCACTGGATCCATGACCAAGTTATGCTGGATTTGCATGCTGGGTGCAGGGGGACAGGACAGCCTGGTTGGTTAGAACATTGGGCATTGGGCTCATGATCTGCTGACCCTGGTTTGAATCCTATTCAAGGGATATTTTCCCTTGGAGTTGACATCATTGCTGACTTCACCCCCTTCTCCCCAAAAGTCCTTCAGTGAGACTATAATTGGGTATAAAAAAAGGCCCCAAATGTGGGGAACCATGCAAACTTTTTGTGTCATTTTTAAAAAACCTTTTTGGGGTTTTTGGAAAGAGTAGGCTATTTTGTCCGTTGGAAAGGATAAACAAAATTTAAAAAAAATGCTTACATACAGGGATAGATGAAAAAATGGGTGGAGTGTTTCCATTACCCTTAAAATTAAAAGACTTATTAAATAAAATCTCTCCCCTTTTCTCCCCCCTTCTCTCTCTCTCTTCCCCTTTTTCCTTTTCCTCTCTCTCTCTCTCTCCCTCCCCTCCCCCCTCCCCCCCCCCCCTCCCCCCCTCTTTCTAAAGAGTTTTTTTTTTTCATTTGTTTTCCTATTCCATTTCTTAGTTTTAATCAACAAAAAAAATACACACATATAAAAAAAAACCTGAGATGTGTTTTTCATTTTTTTGGGTTTGTTTTGTTTTTTCCCTGTTTTTCTTCAGTAAAATTCAATAGTAAAAAACCAAAGGGTAACCATATTTTTTGGTTTTAAATTTTTTTTTTTTAAAAATAATTTAAAAGGGAAAATTTAAAGGGTCTTGATTTTTTTTTTGGGGTTGGTTTGGTGTGGGTATGTGGTGTTTTGGGGGGGGGTTTTTTCCCCTTTCTTTTAGGAAAAAAAACCACAAAAAAACAACCGAAAAGCCTGCTAACCCCTTGGGAAGTTGTTTTCATTTCACCCCCATCCTTCAGTCTGCCCAAAAGGCCCAAGGGGGGGAGCAGGGGAAAAACATGAATAGATGTAAACCCAAAGGGCCCAACCATGACGTGTGATGGGGGTTTTCAATCTTTTTTGGTTTTAATTTCTGGATATCTTTTAACCCTTTCAGTGTCCCATCACAGATTTTTTCTGTGTGTTCCCTGGCCCAGAAATTTGCCCATCAGGGAAAAAATTCTTCCCCCATCATTCAATGATTTTTCCCGGGAGCATGAGAAGGGACCAAGGGTTTTTGGACAGGGACAGTAAACGTGTCCTTCCTTTTTGGTTTTGGGTGTAGGGTATGTGTCACCCTGGTTTGCAGGGGGCCCCACACCAAGAATGTGGGGGGAAAGCGTTTTGCACCCCTATGTTTTTATTTGTCTGTGGGGGAAACCTAAGATCCCTTGGCTAGGGGGGGCCTGCCCATAAAAACTGATAAGAATCCCCCACATTCGGAAAATTCTATGTTTGGAATTTCCCCTTTTCTATCCCTTTGTTTGTGCCTTAATTTTCCTTTTTTTCCCTTGTCCCCCCTTTTTTGTTGTTCTCTGCCCCCTTGGGTTTCCACTCTTTTGTTTTTTTTTCCAAAAAGGGATTAAAAAAGAAAAACAATTCTAAACCCAGGGCCAAAGTCGGATGTGTTAGGCCGGGATTTGTCAGGGTTTAAGGGGCAGGCAACAATTTTTTGTCAATGAAGGCAAAAAATTTCCCCTTGATTTTCAAAGAAGAGAGAAAACCCCTTTGGTTTAATAGTGCCCCCAAGCTGAAAGAAAGCGTGGCACGGGCAGAAAAGGGGTTTTTAAAAAACCCAAAAAAACAAGGGGGAAAGGTTCTGTGAGGAATTCATAACTCTTAGGAAGAATTATTTTTTTTTTTCTTTTTTTTTTCAGTATTTGTAGGATGGGTGAAACTTTTGTTTTTTTTTTTTAAATGGCATTCAAATAAATTTGGGAAACCCCTTTGCTTAAAATTTTCCTTAAATTTTCTTCTTCCCATTCTTTTCATCCTTTGTTTTCCTCCCCATCCCCTTTTTTTCCAAAATTTTTTTTATTTTTCCCCTAAAAAAAAAAAATTTTGGGTTAAAAAAAGCCCCCCCAAAAAAACCCAGTTTTTGAAGGGGAAGGGAAAAAGGAATGGTAACCCTTTTTAAAGCCTTTTCCAAAGGGGCCGGAAACCCCCGGGGAAACCATTTTTGGTTTTTTACGGGAAGGAAAGGGGAAAGTGGGGGGGGGTCCCCCCTTTTTTTTTTTTTTTTTCCTTTTTTCTTTCAAAGGGTCCTCCCTTTTTTTTAATACCATTCATTGTTTCCCATGTCTTTTGCCTTCCTCTTTTTTTTTTTGTCCCCCTTTCCCCCCGGGTTTGCTAAAGGGAAAAAGTCCATGTTGCGTGAAATTTTGGCTTTCTCCCTTGTATGTAGGGGTTTCCCAAAAGTCTCCTTTCCAGGCCCAAACAGATTTTTTTAAAAAAAAAAAAAAAATAAATCTAAACGTTTTGGGATTTTTGCTTTACAAGTTTCCACGCAAATTTTAAATTCCATACATTATTATTATTAAAATTTTTAAATTTTTAAAAGCAATAAAATTTAAAAGCATAACAAAAATGTAATGAATAGCTTAAAAAGGGTCAGATTTTCTTTTGGTTTTTTGTATTGAAAAAATTTAAAAAAAGTAAAGGTCTTGTCTATAACCTATGTGGTAAATGGGAGTGAGGTGTCAAGGGCCCCAGCTTTCCCCGGGGCCCAGCATATTTAAAGGGGAGCACCCATCTCCTCTCCCCCGCTGCTTTACCTTTCCCCGACCCCAAAGAGACCCGGTACCCTTTTTTTAAATGGGGAAAAATTTGGGGGGCTGTTAAATAACCAGGGCGCAAACCGGAACAACCCCTCATTGGGAACCCGTCAATGGCTTAACCTTAGCTTTGGGAGAATGGTCTCTACCACTGAGCTAATTTTTTTTAAAATATTTAAAGTGGTGACAAATGATTCTGCGCTTTGGAAAAGTTTCAGATCATGTGGCAACGACCGGGTCTTGGAAGGCGGGGGGAACGTTGGAGAAGTGCCGGGGGTGGCCCATAACATCCCGGTTTAAGGGCGAATTTGGAGAGAGAGGAGGGGGAGGAGGTATGTTGGGTAAGTAAGTGTGTGGGTTTCGCCGGGGCCAATGTGTGGGATTTTAAATTTTTTTTTTAAATTTTTTCTTTTAAAATTGAGGATAAAAGGAAAAAGCGCTAGTGGGTTTTTTTTTCTCCAGTCCCCGGTGTATGTGGTTTTTAAATTTGCCTCTGTTCCCCCCCGACACACAATTGGGAACCCTTTCAAAAAGCGGACGTGATTTTTAAAATTTTGCACAAGAGTTCTGTGTGCATTTGCACACCCAAAGGGCGTTTTTTGTTTTTTTATCCCTAGGACTTTTGGAAAGTGAAAAATTTTCATGATGTTAACTCCGAGGAAAAAATCCCCCTTTTTCGGGGTTCAAACCCCGGTCGTCAGGGTTGTTGTGTTGGGGTGTGTCTGTGTGGGTTTTTTTTAAATTTTTTTTATTTTTTTTTTTTGGGAAAATGAAAAAGAAATTTATGTGTTTTTCACCACTTTAACATGTGCACAAGATGTTCTGTGGCTTTTTCACAAAGAGAACCCCGGTTTTTTTTTAGTCTTACTGAAGGACATTTGGGGAGAGTGGGGGCTTTCAATGATGTTAAATCCCCGAGGGGAAAAATTTTCTTGGGAAAGAGATTCGAATCCCGGCACCGGGTCACAAAAAATGAAAGCATACTTCACCTAACCACCCGGGTATCCCGTCCCCCGTTTGTGGGGTGTGTGTGTGTTGTGTGTGCGTTTTTGTGTGGGTGCATGCATTTTTTGCGTGGGATGGTTGCATGTGTGTGAGTAACTGGTAAGCCAAACCAAAGAACTCAAAGTACCCCAAAGTCTACAAATTTAAAAGAAACCCCCCCATACGTGTAGTCAACTCACAAATGCATTGCCCCCCCCCCCCCCCCCCAACACTGATTTTCTTCTTTCTCTCTGTTTGGGCTCCCAGTCTCTGCCTCTCTGTGTCTGTTGGTTGTTTTTTTCTTTTCTCTCTTTCTCTCTTCTTTTCTTCTCTCTCTCTCTCTCTCCTCCCCTCTCTTCTCTCTCCCCTTCCCCTCCCCTTTCTCTCTCTCTCCCCCTCTCTCTCTTCTCCTCTCTTCTCTCTCTCTCTCTCTTTTTCTCTCTCTCTCTCTCTCCCCCCTTTTCTCTCTCTCTACTCTCTTCTCTCTCCTCTCTCTCTCTCTTCTCTCTCTCTCTCTCTTCTTCCCCCCTTTTGGATGGAATTTGCCCGTCGGTTTTGCGTGATGCGTTGTGATCTGCTGACCCAAGTTCGATTCCCGTTCAAAAGGATTTTTCCTCTGGAGTTAACATCAGTGCCGACTCCATTCTCCCCAAAAGTCCTTCGGATGAGACTATAAACTGAGGTCCCATGTGTGAATGCACGCAGAACATCTTGCGCACACATTAAAACCCATTCCACTTTTGGGAAGAGTAGGCCTATGTGTGCCGCTGGTGGGAACAGATGACAAAATTGCATACACACGGGGACTGGGTGGGAAAAAAAGCACATGAGTGCTTATTCCATTATCCTTGAAATAAAAGAATAAAATAAAAATAAAATAAAATAAACTGTGCATGTGAGCAGAAGCTGATCACCAGCGAGAAGGAGAGCAGTGAGACAGCAGGAGGCAAGAAGACCAAAGTGGAGCTGCAGTCACTGCCCACCAGAGCTTACCTGGACCAGACCGTGGTGCCCATCCTGCTGCAGGGCATGTCCGTGCTGGCCAAGGAGAGGTGGGGGGGGGGGGGGGGGTCCTAGAGGGCTGTGTGGGGCCTACTGGGGACGGGATAGCCTAGTGGTTAGAACATTGCGCTCGCAGTCTGACAACCCGGGTTTGGTTCCTGTTCAGGGGGATATTTTGCCCTGGAGTTAACATCAGTGCAGACTCCATTCTCCCCAAAAGACCTTCGGATGAGCCTAAACCGAGGCCCTGTGTGCGAACGCATGCAGAACATCTTGCGCACACATTAAAGCCTGTTCGGCTTTTTGTAAGAGTAGGCCATTCTGTGCCGGTGGGAACAGATGACAAAATTTACAAAACCGCATACACACGGGGACTGGATGTAAAAAAGTATATAAGTGCTTATTCCATTATCCTCTAAAAGAAAAAACAAATTTTAAGTACTGTGTTGCAGTTAGAGCTGTGGGCAGGGTGGTGGTGGTGGTGTTACTGTACAGTGCACTGTCTGTCATACTGTTTGTAGTGTAAGGTGGTGGTGTTACTGTACAGTGCACTGTCTGTCATACTGTTTGTAGTGTAAGGTGGTGGTGGTGGTGTACTGTACAGTGTGTGTCGTACTGTGTTGTAGTGAGAGGTGTGGTGGTGGTGGTATTGCAGTGTACTGTGTGTGTTGTACTGTGTTGTAGTGAGAGGTGTGGGTGTGGTGGTGGTGGTATTGCAGTGTACTGTGTGTGTTGTACTGTGTTGTAGTGAGGGGTGTGGTGTGGTGGTGGTGTGTGGTATTGCAGTGTAACTGTGTGTGCGTTACTGTGTTGTAGTGAGAGGTGTGGGTGTGGTGGTGGTGGTGGTGGTGGTATTGCAGTGTACTGTTGTGGTGTGCTGTGTTGTAGGGGAGAGGTGTGGGTGTGGTGGTGGGGGGTATTGCAGTGTACTGTGTGTGTTGTACTGTGTTGTAGTGAGGGGTGTGGTGGTGGTGGTGGTGGGTGGTGTATTGCAGTGTACTGTGTGTGTCGTACTGTGTTGTAGTGAGAGGTGTGGGTGTGGTGGTATTGCAGTGTACTGTGTGTGTTGTGCTGTGTTGTAGTGAGAGGTGTGGTTGGTGGTGGTGGTGGTGGTATTGCAGTGTACTGTGTGTGTTGTGCTGTGTTTGTAGTAAAGAGGTGTGGTGGTGGTGGTGGGTGGTGGTATTGCAGTGTACTGTGTGTGTTGTGCTGTGTTGTAGTGAGAGGGTGGGTGTGGGTGTGGTGGTGGTGGTATTGCAGTGTACTGTGTGTGTTGTACTGTTTTTGTAGTGAGAGGGTGTGGTGGTGGTGGTATTGCAGTGTACGTGTGTGTTGTACTGTGTTGTAGTGAGGTGTGGGTGTGGTGGTGGTGGTATTGCAGTGTACTGTGTGTGTTGTACTGTGTTGTAGTGAGAGGTGTGGGTGGTGGTGGTATTGCAGTGTACTGTGTGTGTTGTGCTGTGTTGTAGTGAGAGGTTGGTGGTTGGTGGTTATTGCAGTGTACTGTGTTTGTTGTGCTGTGTTGTAGTGAGAGGTTGGTGGTGGTGGTGGTGGTGGTATTGCAGTGTACTGTGTGTGTTGTACTGTGTTGTAGTGAGAGTGTGTGTGGTGGTGGTGGTGGTATTGCAGTGTACTGTGTGTGTTGAAACTGTGTTTAGTGAGAGGTGTGGTGTGTGGTGGTGGTGGTGGTATTGCAGTGTACTGTGTGTGTTGTACTGTGTTGTAGTGAGAGGTGTGGTGGTGGTGGTATTGCAGTGTACTGTGTGTGTTGTGCTGTGTTGTAGTGAGAGGTTGGTGGTGGTGGGGGGTGGTGGTGGTATTGCAGTGTACTGTGTGTTTGTGCTGTGTTTGTAGTGAGAGGTGTGGGTGTGGTGGTGGTGGTGGTGGTATTGCAGTGTACTGTGTGTGTTGTACTGTTTGTAGTGAGAGGTGTGGTGGGGGTTTGGTGGTGTGGTGGATTGCAGTGTACTGTGTGTGTTTGTACTGTGTTGTAGTGAGAGGTGGGGTGGGTGGTGGTATAGCATTTGTACTGTGTGTTGTGCTGTGTTGTAGTGAGAGGTGTGGGTGGTGGTGGTGGGGTGGTATTGCAGTGTACTGTGTGTGTCGTACTGTGTTGTAGTGAGAGGTGTGGTGGTGGTGGGGTGGTATTGCAGTGTACTGTGTGTGTTGTACTGTGTTGTAGTGAGAGGTGTGGTGGTGGTGGTATTGCAGTGTACTGTGTGTGTCGTACTGTGTTGTAGTGAGAGGTGTGGGTGTGGTGGTGGTGGTGGTGGTATTGCAGTGTACTGTGTGTGTTGTACTGTGTTGTAGTGAGAGGTGTGGTGGTGGTGGTGGTGGTATTGCAGTGTACTGTGTGTGTCGTACTGTGTTGTAGTGAGAGGTGTGGGTGTGGTGGTGGTGGTGGTGGTATTGCAGTGAAACTGTGTGTGTTGTACTGTGTTGTAGTGAGAGGTGTGGTGGGTGGTGGTGGTGGTATTGCAGTGTACTGTGTGTGTCGTACTGTGTTGTAGTGAGAGGTGTGGTGGTGGTGGGGGTGGTATTGCAGTGTACTGTGTGTGTCGTACTGTGTTGTAGTGAGAGGTGTGGTGGTGGTGGTGGTGGTATTGCAGTGTACTGTGTGTGTCGTACTGTGTTGTAGTGAGAGGTTGTGGGTGGTGGTGGTGGTATTGCAGTGTACTGTGTGTGTGTTGTACGTGTTGTAGTGGAGGTGTGGGTGTGGTGGTGGTGGGGGTGGTATTGCAGTGTACTGTGTGTGTCGTACTGTTTGTAGTGAGAGGTTGTGGTGGGGGGTGGGTGGTGGTATTGCAGTGTACTGTGTGTGTCGTTTTGTGTTTGTAGTGAGAGGTGTGGTGGTGGTGGTGGTGGTGGATGCAGTGTACTGTGTGTCGAGTGTTGTGGTGGTGTGCAGGGGGGGGGTGGGGGGGGGGGGGGGGGGCGATCCTAGTGTACTGTGTGTGTTGTACTGTGTTGTGGTGTGAGGTGTGGGCAGGGGGTGATCCTAGTGTACTGTGTCTTACTGTGCTGCAGTGTGACTTTTTTTCCTTGTTATTTCTTTGCTACAGCTGCTGAGATTCATCCATGGGCAGATTCTGCATGTTAGACCATTTACCCATCATTAAGGTAGCCCCATGCTAACTTCAGCGATGATGTATAAACACGACACCAGTGATTTAAAAAAAAAAAAGATTTTGTCATCTGTTCCTACTGGCACACAGTAGACTTTTCTTGTGAAAGGTGGAATGGGGTTTATTATGTGCACAAGATGTTCTCAGTGCATTTTCACACGGGACTTGAGTGTAGTCTCATCTTAAGGACTTTTGGGGAAGTGGTGTTTGGATGATTGGTGTGTTTATGTTTGTACTTGTGTGTCTGTGCCTGTCTATCAGTAATTCATGTTATCCATGTGAGTGGTTCTTAGTATTGATTTGTTGTAATGTATTGTATTGTATTGACCATTGGAGGGTGCCCCTGATGGTCGATGGTAAATTCTTATAAACTTTTCTAATTTTTCGAAAAATTTAACATCTTAGGGGTTGTTTTTTTTAGAATCTGAAGAATCATTCAGCCTGTCTAGCTCATTGACCAGCATCCATTTACCTCTCTGTGGTTTTTCCTTTTTCCCCAGGCCTCCAAATCCCATCGAGTTCCTGGCTGCCTTCCTGCTGAAGAACAAGACCAACTTTGAATGAACCTCCTGACGACAACCACCACGACGTTCTCCCCATCACCTGAACTCTTTCCCTTGTCTTGCATTTACAGCAGGGCTTTTGCTTCTTTGTTACATTGTAAGTTTTCGCTGGTGCATTTCTTCTTGTGTTTCATGCCCCGTTGGGTGGTTTGTTCATAGCATCGGCTGAGTCTGTTTCGGAAGATGCTTCACCCTCACTTTGCTTTTCTCTCTGTTCCTTTTCCTTCTATGACCGAGTAGCTTGTGGTGTTGCAAGTACATAGCGCAGTATTGTGCACACAGCAAAAATGACACTAAGAGTTTGAGCGAGTTTGGGTGAATTGGGGGGGGGTGAGGGTGAAAGGGGAGGAGGATGAAGATCAGAATGGTGGGGTGAGGGATGGTGATGATAGGATGATGAGGGAGGTGGGAGAAGATCAGAATGGTGGGGTGAGGGATGGTGATGATAGGATGATGAGAGGGAGGTGGGGTGAAGATCAGAATGGTGGGGTGAGGGATGGTGATGATAGGATGATGAGAGGGAGGTGGGTGAAGATCAGAATGTGGGGTGAGGGATGGTGTGATAAGGATGAATGAGAGGGAGGTGGGTTTAAGATCAGAATTGGGGTGAGGGATGGGGGATGATAGGATGGTGAGAGGGAGGTGGGTGAAGATCAGAATGGTGGGGTGAGGGATGGTGATGATAGGATGATGAGAGGGAGGTGGTGAAGATCAGAATGGTGGGGTGAGGGATGGTGATGATAGGATGATGAGAGGGAGGTGGGAGAAGATTTGGAGGGGGGTCTGGATGACTGATGGAAGAGATTTGATATTCAGTTTGTTGTTATTCATATTGCAGTCTGTTGTGCACCTGTACTGAAGAAGTACATACAGAGAGAGAGAGAGAGAGAGATTGTGTGAAGTCATTTTTTAAAAAATTTCCAGATGGTACAATTGCTTTTCTTCATCGAGTCATTTGTTTAGAAATAAAGGTGACCTATGTGAATCTGCTGTCTGTCTGAAGTTCTTGTCCACTGAATGTGTGATTTGGGCTGAGATTGGACCTAGCACTGTTGGTCACTAACATAGTGTCCTTTGGGCCGTCATCTCTCTGCCAATCTCAAACTAGAAACCTTTAAAAGGTGATGCACTCACACACACACACACACAGCTATCTTCAAGTAATATGTCAGAGATCAGATCTTTAGCAATAAATTATATGTAATGCAGGCTCTAGATAAATGCAAGCAAATCATGAATCAAATAGATTCCATATGCCTTAACTAAGAACATGGTTGTTGACACTTGGATTTTTTATTATTATTCATGTCTTATTTTTTGGCATATTCACAAGTATGTCAGTATTATGTTAATAATGTGCCCGATTTGACTGATGGACTTGTAGCCTTTGTCAAATAAAATTCATTCAAACACACACACACACACACACACACACACACACACACACACACACACACACAGAGGGGAAAAGTTTCATAAGAAAAAAATGGGTTTATTCCTTGTTTCACAGGCGAAAGTCACATGACAAGAGTTGTGCTGCTCAACCAATCAGAGACAGGGGAGGGGTCATAAGAAAATCAAGCAAACCTTAATTAAACATGGCTGGATACACAGTGACACTTACATAACAGCCACACTTCAAAATGCATAGCAATATCAGAAAAAAAGACAACTTATAAAACAGAACAAAAGAAACAAAGAATTTTATTTGGACCTTCTGTACACAGAGAGACTGAGAGTAAGAAACAGGGCAGGGGAGCTTTGGAAGTGTTTCATAAAAAAAGAAGCAGCACTGTAATCTACAATCATGGTTTAAGATTGAGGAGAATAAAATCCCAAAACACTATGAATAAACTTCTGACATGTATTAACTTTTTCTTAGCTTCATCAAATGCAGTGGCCACACATGCTAATAGGAAAGGAAGACTGCAAGTGCCCACATTTAAGTATCAACTCCCCCCCCCCCTTCAATAAAATCATGAACCTTCATTTTATTTTTATCTGTCCATTTCTGCACACAAACCTTGTTCTGATGAAGATGGACTCATGCCCTTTCATTACTCTGCAGAGGAAAAAAAAAGCATGTCACCTAGACTTGGTTCTTGTTTGGGGAGATACACTTTGTAGAGGTGTCCCATAACCTATGTGGTCATAGGGGAGCGAGGCGTCAGAGACCACAGCTTCTCTAGGGGCCAGCATATTGAGGGCGGTGCCCATCTCCTCTCCCTCGCTGCTTTACCTTCCCTGACCCTAAAGAGGCAGGTACCCATTTACAGCTGGGTGAACTGGGGGACTGTACTGAAGCCAAGGTGCGCAAACGGTCACCCATCCAGTTGGCAACCTCACTCAACGCTGCTTAACATTGGCTGGGGAAAGAGCGCTCTGACCACTTAGCTATCCCGTCCCCCTGAACACCTTGTACCTTTCGGAATATTTCTTCCAAAACTTCACAGATCCTACAACGATTCAGGAGAAACAAAATAAAGATCATGAGGAGGGAGAGGAAAGGGAGCAGAGAGGTGGACAATTTACATACACTCTTTATCATACACAGCACTGATAAAATCAATAAACAAACACAAAAATACATCTATGACGGATTTTTTTTTAAAAAGCAGTCCAAAATACACGAGTTCCAAAAAGAAAATATATTGTCAAGAAAATTGAGACCTTGTTTACTTACAGTCATGTTCTGATAGCTGAGAGAGAGACATGTCTCATTACACGGTTACATGGAGACGTTACAGTCCCAACACTGGACCACACAGCGTATGTGTACACACAGTGATTATGCTTTGTAACACAGGAAGACACAAAAACAAAATAATACCAATTTGAATACATGCAGCATCAATGGAATGTTCAAACATGAAAGCTTTTTCAGTGTGCAAAATAACAAATTTCCCACATGCGCCAATGCTTCCTTTCTCATACACACTTCAGCAAACATGCGCACACACAGCCACGCTAAACCAGGCAGGTACGCAGAGTAAATAAGGCAACAGAAAAAAATGATACACAGTCCAACAAGATATGACAAACAAAAGTGTACATTTCACACCAAAACGTGGATAATGATGATGATAGGATATGATACTCAGAAAAATAAATGATACATCAGGAATTTTTTAAGAGTTGTATCAAATCTCTCTGCCTCCTCAATTCCTGTCCACAAAATTGCAACCACTGTCAAAACAAAATCAAATCATTGGATTATATTATTTAGCATCAAATTGTACTTTTTTTCCTCAGCACACATCAACTTTTATCAGTACTGAATTAAAAAGTATTTAACAATACAAAGGTGCTTTTTTCCCCAAAAAAATCAGTACACAAAATCACTTGACAAGATTGTCATTCAAACAGTTTAAAAATTGTCATTTAACAAGCAGATGTTTTACTCCTCCTTTCAAACAGTTGTTAAAAAAAAAGACACGAGACATATCATATGGATATGGATTACTCACAGGAAAAAAGGAAGAAAAACGCCAAAGACGAGAGATGAATTTCATTGATTCAGTGTAACACTCAGCCATTTTCAAGGAAGGACATCGTTTCAAGGGGGAAAAAAAGTTATCAATTTTGTCAATCACACGAGTCACGAAATGTCCTAAAAGCTGGTGATGCTTCATGAGAGGACAAAGAAGATTGTTCCGGCAAACGGTCATGGAGAAGTGCAACCTACCAGAAAAGTCAGAGCAGACACAGAACGAGCTGTGGTGAGCATGGTTCCATTACCACCTGTCACCTCCACCTACTACCTCACTGAAGCATGCTGGAATCTGGCACTGAAATCACCAGTGACTTCTTATCACAGGGAAGCTGGTGGCGACTGCTTTGTTTTGACATCGTAATCCAATTTCCCAAAAGTGAGAATGCGGCTTCCTTCATGGCCAGCAAAACCGGTCGCATACGCAGAATCTCACCACTGGTGAACCTCGCACCTCTAGCCAAGGAGCAGAAAAATGCATTGATAAAAATCCAATAACTTTAACATGGATGAACAATCTAGTGAAAGAGATTTTACCCTTCATCTAACACTTCATAGACATTTTAAACCATGAAGATCAGACACACACATCATTCGCTGGCTGTGTCAGGCCTGGTCTACCCATCCCTCTTCAGGACATCAACACATTTTCTGAAGCAATCGTGACACTCCACAAGTTGTCAGCTACAACAGTAAGACTGCACAGCCAGACAAGCTGATCCCACCAGCACCTTTGATTGCTTACTACAAGGTGGCACAAGAAGCATGAAGGCAAAACCTACACCACTGATCTTCAGTCCAGTCACTTCGACTTCACAGTCACAAAGCCAAGAACAATTCAAATTAATACATTAACTTTTAGACCGACACAGACTGAGGTTTCCCTGTCCACAACTGTAATCGTGAAATGTGTAATCGGACCAGATATGTACACAGACCCATGGCATTTTCATGGTTGATTAACATTCAAGAACTTTGCTTATGCGCTTTAATTTGTCTTTGGAAGATATAGGGCTATATAAGTTCCATTTATTATTATTATTATTATTCTTGTTATAGCGTGAATTTCTGCCTGCATTCTTTCTGCAGTTACCTGGTCACACATGTTCAAAGTCACAGTAAACCTGTTCAATGTCACATTAATCATGTTCAATGTCACAGTAAACCTGTTCAATGTCACATTAATCATGTTCAATGTCACAGTAAACCTGTTCAATGTCACATTAATCATGTTCAATGTCACAGTAAACCTGTTCAATGTCACAGTAAACCAGTTCAATGTCACATTAATCATGTTCAATGTCACAGTAAACCTGTTCAATGTCACATTAATCATGTTCAATGTCACAGTAAACCTGTTCAATGTCGCATTAATCATGTTCAATGTCAAAGTAAACCTGTTCAATGTCACATTAATCATGTTCAATGTCACAGTAAACCTGTTCAATGTCACATTAATCATGTTCAATGTCACAGTAAACCTGTTCAATGTCACATTAATCATGTTCAATGTCACAGTAAACCTGTTCAATGTCACATTAATCATGTTCAATGTCACAGTAAACCTGTTCAATGTTACAGTAAACCAGTTCAATGTCACATTAATCATGTTCAATGTCACAATAAACCTGTTCAATGTCACATTAATCATGTTCAATGTCACAGTAAACCTGTTCAATGTCACATTAATCATGTTCAATGTCACAGTAAACCTGTTCAATGTCACAGTAAATCTGTTCAAAGTCACAGTAAACCTGTTCAATGTCACAGTAAACCTGTTCAATGTCACAGTAAACCTGTTCAATGTCAGTACTAATCCATCCACAGGAAATACAGGTTTCATCAATTCGGTTCTTGCAGGCGTTTTTGAAAAAACACTCTGCAATGAATTAGACAGTTTGTGATGATGACCGCAATACTGCTGAAAACTGTTTTACTAATAAATGTATTACAGCTTTCTCTCCTTAGGGAGGCACCGTTGTCGAGTGGTTTAGGCGGTCAACTCGTGATCCAGAGGTCGCGGGTTCGATCCCCGCTCGGCTCGGTGTTGTGTCCTTGGGAAAGACACTTTACTCCTATTTTCCTCACTCCACCCAGGTGTACAAGTGGGTACCAGCTCTGCTGGGGAAGTATCTGGTGACAGACTAGCGTCCTGTCACAGGGGTGGTGAAAAACCATCAGTTCGCTTAACGCTACAGAAACCGGGATAAGCTCCGGCTCTATGGGCCTTCTGGCTCGAAAGAACATACTTTCTCTCCTTCAGACCTACACACGTGAACATGAACAGCAAGAACAACGCTTGCACTGACAGGAAGTAATGTAGTTCTATGACAGTACACAATATATGTTGGTTCACATAAAAATACTCTCCTCCAAAACAGGCAAAGTGATGTGAGCAAGTGTAGCACAAAGTAGACTACAGTTCAGTGCTCTTCATAGGGACAGGGGTGATATCACTGTCGGCGAGATGGCTTCAGTTTTCCCCCTGCAGGGATGCAGCATACTGCAGCCCTGCTACGGCCAATGGCAGCTCTGATAGCAGGCTGACAGCAGACGCCCCTGTGTCACTGCTGGCAGAGGGGCAGGGCAAGATCATGCACAGCAGTCAGCACCGTGAACAGGATCAGGACACCGCCGGCTAACACCTTGTTCTCTGCTGGGCTCTGCAAACAACTCCACGTCTCTTCAGCCTCCACCTCCCCTTCCTTCACACTTGGCTTCATTGCTCTGCTGTACACACCAAAATCTCAGCTAGTCCACATTTCTTTTAAAAACAACAACAAAACACCATTCTGATAACCCTAAAATCTTAAGGACAAAACTGTGAAACTCGCTGTCACAACAAGCATGACATGCAGCTTGGTACAAGTGGAACAGGCACTTCAACCCCCTGACCACAGACACTGCAGAAAACACCGAACAAAGCACGAGGACAAAGATGGCAAATAAACCTGTGCACCACTGATACATGTCTGAGCCAACTCCTGGTCCTCTGTCTGACATCACAGGCTGACAAAACCACCACACCACTTCAACACGCCGATCCTTCACAGCCAAAGGGGGCCGACCCCTGTCATACTGCCTCAGCCAGGCATGCTCTCCTCACTGCAGAGCTGTGGGTCCATGAAGCGCTACATCACTGCTGTCAGACACAAGTCACTTTGGTCTGCTAAATGACACACTAGCCAGGACATTCAAAGAAAATGGACAGGGATAAAAATCATTCAGAAGCTGAGATACCGTGACTCGTTTGACGGCAAACTTCTTTCTGCTGAATGATAAGGGAACACTGTCACAACACAGCACACACCTTTGGCAAGAGGGCATCATTAACTTCAGAAAAGCTTGGGTGAGAGGGGGAGCAGCTATTCTTTTTGTTCATAAGCCACCAAATTCAGACATTATAATAAAAGAAAACTCCTTCCCCTTTTATTAATGAAAAAAAAATCAGGGGAAAAACCGCCTTGCCTGCAGCAGTCCAAGATAGATCTATAGCTACGAGCTTCCCTTCCCACTCCTGGAGAAATGACGGCTGTTCATCAGAATGCGAGGGTACCCACATCATGAAGCAACACAGCTACATACAACACTGTGCCAGTGGGATAATCTTCCTCCATACAGAAAGAAAACAATGTTTTTCCAGAAATGATCACGTCAGGCATGTTGAACAGTGTCTTCTCTTATGTATGTACTTTTAGAATCAGAGAGCACCTCCATCTTCAAATGACAAGGCTGTTTTGTAACTCTGGATAACGGCAGCCACAGAAAATTTGAGAAAATGGCAGGCATTGGATATCAGGGACAGAAATAAAAAATAAAAGGCTTGAGAAATAAAACAAGCCTAAAACCCAAAGGAACCCCTAGCATAGACAAGCACAGAACGTCTGTCACAGTACAGACAGCAAGAGCGAAAGAAAAACAGAAACAAGTTCTTCCTCTGTCAGGTAACGAACGCATCTTCAACTCTGTTGAAATAGGCTTAGAAACAGAAAAGACGTGAAAATGAAAGCATTCAAACATTTTGTTACATGAGTCATGATAACTCTGGGTCACACACATCCTGCACACATACACCCGAACACGCTCCCTGACACTTGCCACACCCCCCCCCCCCCAGCATCGGTTCAGCCATGACGACAAAGTGTTGATCCTGACTGCTCTCCCCGTCCTTTGCACACTGATCAAGGCTGAGAAGGGCTAAGGTCAACACCCCTTGTACGCTCCAGTGCTCTGTATGCTCCAAACACAAATGAAAGAGTTGAGGAAGAGGGGTGGAGAGAACATAACACTGTACAAGACTAGAGTTCAACTGAACATAGCAAGGACGCGTTTCCTCACGCGCTGTAGCCTACAGAACAAAACTGCCAGCACAAGACTGCCTGACCAGACCTGACATAGGCCACGTCTTTAAGGCCATTGCCTGAGCAAACTCTCTGATTTCTACTAACAACATGCACTTTTAGGTAAGACAATGTTTTCCAGTCATTATATTTAGGTAACACCTTTAATTACAAGCATTTTCCTATAAAAGTATACAATTTTTTAAAAAAAGATATGGAAAATGTGAAATCATAAAAATAAACAACTGATTAAAGAAAAAACCAAACCAAGCCCAAAACAATGAAACTCAAAACTAGACATGATACCTCAATCCTTCCGTTTCAGTTGTGATGTGATTATTGCATGTTTTACTCGCCTACTTGGAATTCCTCACTGTGGAATAGTGTCACCTGCAGCGGTGTTGGATCAATGAACATAGTACAAAAGAGCCACGCCAAAGTTGGATAGCGCTGGGCCTGACTGGTCAGGCGCTGAACAGCAGCATAAAAGCATTGTCACTCATGTGACAGACAACAATAGTTGCTGTCTGAGCGTTCAACGAAGAAGAAGAAGTACACAGAGCAAAGCAACCTATACCTGAGAAACAACCAAATACAATGATGGACCAGGCTGACACACTAATAAAATTCTAAGCTGAACAAAAGGGAAGACAATGCAATGAGGGAGGGGAGAGGGTGATGGACAGACTTTAGACACGGCTCACAGTTTTCTCCCTTGCACCGCTGAGGGCTGCAACACTCCACAACATTCACACACACACAAGCCCAGCATGACAAAAATGGCCACAGCAAGCAGACTAAGTACATTTTCAAACAAAGTAAAAGTAAAAAGTATAAAAAGCATTTAGCATCCACAAAAAATGATGATTATAATAATATATCAACACATATTGCAGCAACTCAAACCCCTACAATCTCGCGTCATTTTCCCTTTCCACACAAGGTTCACAGGAGCTGCTGTAAGCATGGCATGCAGGGCTAACACTTCAAAGGGATAACATAACATAAGATCCAGGGGTACACACCCCAAACCTAAGAGGTCAGATGTGGAGAAAAGACAGACATGACAAAACCACGGCTGTGGACACACACACACAGTGACGTCACCTCATCCTTAGCACCATTAAGCATGAACACAAACAACTGTAGGTGTGGCGGTTATACACAGGTGGGGGGGTCGGGGGGTTGTCGTCACAAAAAGAGGTGGAATGTGGAGTATTTGAAGGACTAGAGGTGGGTGGAGACAACAGCCACTGAGGCGGAGGCCGGTGTGTGCACTCATGGCCGCGGTCATGGTCTGAGATGGCTGACATGTCTTGGTCTGTGTGGCCTTGGCCCCTTCACCGTTAGCTTCAGATGATGGATGACTGCTTGACAGTTTGTACACAACTGGCTTGCTCTGTCCTGCAGAAAATATGGGCAAGAGCTCCCCTATAGGGATGCTGGTTGGGGGGGGGGGGGGGGCTGTCAGTATAAATAGCATCCCCACTTTTTGGAAATTCTGTGCTAGAAATTCCATCTTTTCTATCCCTCTCTTTGTTTCTTTTCTTCTTGTTGCCTCCTTCTTGTCTATTTTCTGCCTTCTTGGACCATTCTTCTGCCTTTTGCCAAGAAAGACTTAATTCAAAGAAAGACTTAAAATTCTCTTCCACACTGAAGTCAGATGTGCTGGGCCGGACTTGTCAGGCGCTTAACGGCAGCGTGACGGATTTTGTTCATAGGACAGACACCAATAGTTGCTGCTGTCTGAGCGTTCAGTGATGAAGAAGAAGCAGAAGAGAGCAGGACGAGAGCTGCTGTCCAGGCCTGGCTCCGGGCGGTCATCTCACCACCTGCAGGGCAGCAGAGGTGGAAGGAACCCAGGGCAACTCTGAGAACTCTGAGAACAAATCCTCGCCATGCTCTTCACCTCTGACGTTCACCTGCCTAACAAGTAAACTGTGAGGTTCTGGGTTCCATTCCTGAAAACTCAAACTGAATGTAAAAGTCCTTGAGACTATAATCTGAGGCCCTGTGTGTGAATGCACGCAGAACATTTTGCACACACATTAAAAATCTGTACTGTTTTTTTGAAGAGTAGGCTATTTTGAGCCAGCAGAACTGACGACAGACTTTAAAAAATGCATGCACACAGGTGTCGTGTTCAGACACCATCCCCAAAGACAGAATGCAGCTACCTATATGGTGTGTGTGTGTGGGGGGGGGGGGCAGTCGCATATGCAAAAATCTCACCACTGGTGAACCTTGCAGCTCTAGCCACGGAACAAAAACTGTAATGTACGACAGTGCTGACCTCCCTGTTCAGCCTGGGCAACCCGCTGGTGGCCTAGTAGGGGACAGGACAGGCAGCAGTGACGGCGATGGTCCGCCATCAGTGTGGATGGCAGCAACAGCGAGACATGATCATCCATGGGCGTTTTCTGTCCCACTCTTCAGCAAAGAGCATACAGCAGAGGTCAGGAATTTGTGATGATAAAGCACAGACTCCTTCTCCAGGCATTGGTGAATATGACCAGGCTTGATAAATTTGGCGTGTGATTCAGTTTCGCTTGCTGTGACCTTGATAAACATAGTCTTCATAAGACCGCTCCTTGTCCGAGAGTTTAGCTGCTGTCAATGGGTGATCACACATGATATATTTCATTATTAGACCCATGTCTGCATTCCTGGGTCAATCATGATTTCACCTGATATATCTCATTATTAGGCCTATGTAAATTTATTGATATATATTATCATTCATGATGAGGCCTATGCCTGCATTCCTCTGTCGATCCATCAAAACAGAACATAGCATGTAACTCACAGAGACACACAAACACAGATCAGATACATAAAAACACACAGCGGTCATGGATTTCTAGCGTGTAAAAAAAAAAAAAGACAAAAGTCTCCACCACCTCCAAGCGTAGTAACGTCTGTCTCCTCAGTCCCTGCCAAGCAGGTGAAAGACAAAGCATCATCAGTGCACTTCAAACAAAGCCGATAGCATACCCAGCCGCTCAAGCACAAATGATAACAAAATGCTACATCACAAAAAATGTGTGAAGTGGGGGGGGGGGGTTTAGGAGATTCAGTATGCTCATACACAAACACAATTCCTGGGACATCAACACTTTTTTTTTTTTCTGACTCTTCTTGTCTGCAATGCTTACTCTGTGAGCAAATTCCATTTGGATTTTTGTTGAAATCTTTTGATGGTAAGTTACTGACACTTCAATATGATAAGTGTTGTGTTGTGTTGTGTTGTGTTGTGTTGTGTCGTTCTCCTGTGGATGTGTGTGCGGTGACCACAGACAGGTCCCTCACATCCTGTTTCATCGCCCAGGCGGTCAGTTCTCCACATTTTCTGCTGGTTTTCTTTTCTTTTCTTTCTTATCAGTAGATTCCTCAGCTTTCTTCCCGCCTTGTGACGAGAAATGTTATCAAGTCCACTCCCATTTTTTTGGTTTATGCTGAATTAGCACAGACAGTACATACTGACAATTATTGCTCCTGACTTGCCTGCACAAGCTTCATACCGCTGCAAGTGCACACATACTAACAAGCACACACACACACACTCCAGCATGCACATGTGTTTCTCTCTCATACCCTGTTATCCAAGAATGAAATGATAAAGCAAACCAAAGGCAGGAGAACTGAGAGTGGTATAAAACAATGACAGAACAGTCCACTTCAATATCGCGTACACTGAGCAACAAAAAAAACAACAACAACAAAAGTACATGAAATAAATAAGGCGAAACTTCGTCATGTTTCCTTCTTCTTACCTCTTTTGACATCATGTTCAATACAATCAAATATAAATATAACACATAACAAATACAATGAACCCTGAAAACAGTGGATTAAAATTTGTTCTAGCTGATAATGTTTAGACTTGTGCCGACAGTCATCAGGAAAATTGGTACGTGTAAATCTGATGGTCAAGGTGTAGCAATAAAAGCAGAAAAGGATAACAACTCTCCATCTCTGCTTTTTGGCATAAGTGAGATATTGGTCCAAACAGTCTGATACACATAGCGTGGCGTTTGGGTAACCGTAAATGAGATTTCCCTCACTCTTGATGTCTGATAAAAAAAAAAAACTTTTTAAAGAATATAACAAATTCAGCAGATCAGGCTTTATCAAGCCATTTTCATAAGTGACTCTTGCTTGGCAAGCTTATTCTCCTTTTCATTAAAAATGATTTATTATCAGAAGTAAGCTTGTACCAAAAATTTTGATTTTCAAACTCCCCAAATGGCGGATTGACCAACCATTCCACTACCTACCATATACTGATGGCAAAGCAAGGCAACACTCCTCTCCTCCACAAACCACGCATCCACCTTTCCGTTCAGGTCACTGCGCTGAAGTCCCCATCAAATCAATATTCGTGACACTAATTCATCGCGGCAGTAACAAAACAACAGTCAGCCTCCTCCGCCTGAAAACACAAGAGCTTTCAGAATTCTCTTCTCTCTCATCGTGTCATCACTCACACACAGGATCCCTCCCCGCTGGTGCAGCTTTGACTTCACCACTGCACAAGTATCACGGAACTCCCTAACCATTGCACATGCACCACGACAACAGCCTTGTCCTCTGAACACGCCCTTCCTGACAGGAGGACAGGGGCCACAGCCAGCCAGGGACCACAGCCAGCCAGGGACCACAGCCAGCCAGGGACCATAGCCAGCCAGGGACCACAGCCAGCCAGGGACCACAGCCAGCCAGCCAGGGACCACAGCCAGCCAGGGACCATAGCCAGCCAGGGACCACAGCCAGCCAGGGACCACAGCCAGCCAGGGACCATAGCCAGCCAGGGACCACAGCCAGCCAGCCAGCCAGCCAGGCAGGCCCTCCCTCCCTCCCTGACTCCCTCACTCTATGCGGTGCATGTAGGCGTTCTGGCGCTCGAGCTCGTCCATCTCAAAGGCGTGGGAGATGCGCTGCTGGGTCTCTGTGGGGGCCAGCATGTAGCGGTTCTGCAGCTCCACCATGTAGTCCCTCACCAGCTGCGCGATCTGGGCCGCCTGACACACACACACACACACACACACACCGCCGTTACCGCTGCGAAATCAGGATCAGCAATGATCATCATTATCATCAATCATTATCATCCTTCATCGTCAATCATGATCACCAATAGTCATCATTATCATCAATCATTATCACTGTTATCTTTCTGAAATCAGGATCAGCAATGATCATCATTATCATCAATCATTATCATCCTTCATCGTCAATCATGATCACCAATAGTCATCATTATCATCAATCATTATCACTGTTATCTTTCTGAAATCATGATCAGCAATAGCCATCATTATCATCAGTCAGTATCACTGTTATCTTTCTGAAATCAGGATCAGCAATAGTCATCATTATCATCAATCATTATCATCCTTCATCGGCAATCATGATCAGCAATAGTCATCATTATCATCAATCATTATCACTGTTATCTTTCTGAAATCATGATCAGCAATAGCCATCATTATCATCAATCAGTATCACTGTTATCTTTCTGAAATCAGGATCAGCAATAGTCATCATTATCATCAATCATTATCATCCTTCAGTCGTCCCACATCATATACAGCAATAGTACTATCATTATCATCAATCAGTATCACTGTTATCTTTCTGAAATCATGATCAGCAATAGTCATCATTATCATCAATCATTATCACTGTTATCTTTCTGAAATCATGATCAGCAATAGTCGTCATTATCATCAATCATTATCACTGTTATCTTTCTGAAATCATGATCAGCAATAGTCGTCATTATCATCAATCATTATCACTGTTATCTTTCTGAAATCATGATCAGCAATAGTCGTCATTATCATCAATCATTATCACTGTTATCTTTCTGAAATCATGATCAGCAATAGTCATCATTATCATCAATCATTATCATCATCATCAACCATTATCGTTTAGAATGGTCAATATTTATCATCAGTTATCATTAGTATATGACGGACGCTATAGCCAAGTGGTTAAGACCTTTGACTTCAACCCCATGGGTCCATGAAGTCATGGGTTCGAATCTCAGTTCAGTCAGTATAGACACAGGAGTTACACAACTCTGTGCAAACTGCAGGAACACACACTACTTGCCTGTCAAACATCACAACAGTAAGGGGAAGAGAACATCAGCATAAAGCTGACATTCTGTTTGTATTTCTCAGCGCTATCCTCTACATATCGCCGAAACTGTAACAACGACGTCTAAACTGCACAATATGTTTTCTGTATTCACTTATCGACACAACACTGCACGACGCTTGAGGTTAAGCACACTATATTTTAGCAGCATTTTCACTTTGAACTAAGTACCAGGAATCGATTGTTCTAGAAATTCAGGAAGGAAGGAAGGGACATAACGCTTTTCCGGAACAGGGAAAGGAAGGTAACTGTTCACACAAACGGCAGAGATAAAGCTTTCCCCTACAACAACCACAGCCATGGCCAACAAGAGCCGTTCAGACAAAGAGGAAGAGGGAGAGAGAGAGAGAGAGCAGTGACCTCGTTGGAGTTGAACATGAACTTGGTGCCTTTGGCCATGTTGCCGATGACGATCATGATGCTCTTGATGGCCGGGCTGGTGTGAACGATCTCTGAGAAGCTGAAGGACGACATGATTGTCTGCAACACAACACAATCATAACACTTGATTGTCTGCAACACAACACAATCACGAAACATCACAACACAACACTTGATTGTCTGCAACACAACACAATCATGAAACATCATAACACAACACTTGATTCTCTGCAACACAACACAATCATGAAACATCACAACACAACACATGATTGTCTGCAACACAACACAATCATGAAACATCATAACACAACACTTGATTGTCTGCAACACAACACAATCATGAAACATCACAACACAACACATGATTGTCTGCAACACAACACAATCATGAAACATCATAACACAACACTTGATTGTCTGCAACACAACACAATCATGAAACATCACAACACAACACATGATTGTCTGCAACACAACACAATCATGAAACATCCCAACACAACACATGATTGTCTGCAACACATCACAATCATAACACATGATTGTCTGCAGCACAACACAATCATGAAACATCACAACACAACACTTGATTGTCTGCAGCACAACACAATCATGAAACATCACAACACAACACATGATTGTCTGCAACACAACACAATCATGAAACAACACAACACTTGATTGTCTGCAACACAACACAATCATGAAACATCACAACACAACACTTGACTGTCTGCAACACAACACAATCATGAAACATCACAACACAACACTTGATTGTCTGCAACACAACACAATCATGAAACATCACAACACAACACTTGATTGTCTGCAGCACAACGCAATCATGAAACATCACAACACTTGATTGTCTGCAACACAACACAATCATGAAACATCACAACACAACACATGATTGTCTGCAGCACAACGCAATCATGAAACATCACAACACTTGATTGTCTGCAACACAACACAATCATGAAACATCACAACACAACACATGATTGTCTGCAGCACAACACAATCATGAAACATCACAACACTTGATTGTCTGCAACACAACACAATCATGAAACATCACAACACAACACATGATTGTCTGCAACACAACACAATCATGAAACATCACAACACTTGATTGTCTGCAACACAACACAATCATGAAACATCACAACACAACACATGATTGTCTGCAACACAACGCAATCATGAAACATCACAACACAGCACATGATTGTCTGCAACACAACACAATCATGAAACATCACAACACAACACATGATTGTCTGCAACACAACACAATCATGAAACATCACAACACAACACATGATTGTCTGCAACACAACGCAATCATGAAACATCACAACACAACACTTGATTGTCTGCAACACAACGCAATCATGAAACATCACAACACAACACTTGATTGTCTGCAGCACAACGCAATCATGAAACATCACAACACAACACATGATTGTCTGCAACACAACACAATCATGAAACATCACAACACAACACATGATTGTCTGCAACACAACACAACCATGAAACATCACAACACAACACATGATTGTCTGCAACACAACACAACCATGAAACATCACAACACAACACATGATTGTCTGCAACACAACACAACCATGAAACATCACAACACAACACTTGATTGTCTGCAGCACAACACAATCATGAAACATCACAACACAACACAATCATGAAACATCACAACACAACACTTGATTGTCTGCAGCACAACACAATCATGAAACATCACAACACAACACATGATTGTCTGCAACACAACACAATTATGAAACATCACAACACAACACAATCATGAAACATCACAACACAACACATGATTGTCTGCAACACAACACAATCATGAAACATCACAACACATGATTGTCTGCAACACAACACAATCATGAAACATCACAACACAACACATGATTGTCTGCAGCACAACATTTCCCTCCCTGAAGTCAGAATGCAGCTACCTGCTTGGTGGGTAAAAACGGTGGCGTTCACAAAATCCCTGAACAGCCTCAGAGCTCTAGCCGAGGAGCAGAAACAGAACATTTGCTTTGATCTTCAAGAACACGAAACCAACTTTTCCTGTGTACACATCTCCCCTGTAGTTTCTCTGACTCCCACCTCTGCTCCCTAAAAAGCAACAACAAACAAACCTCCGTGGAAACAAAAAATAACAAAAAGTATTGGAACTGAAATGAATTTAAGCAGAGGCCAGTTTGGCCCAAGCCAAAAGCTGTGTTAATTACTGATGTCAGCTAATTGCCAAGGCCTACACTAAAATGTTGTTATGTTATAAAATGTTGTGTTGAGATTGCCTTCAGCCATGACAAGCTCTGAACATAACAACCTGCACTCTCCTTTGTTAAAGGAGAAAAAATCCTCTGAAGTCGGAGTATGGCTGCCTATATGGCGAGGTGCTTGAAAAGAGTCATACACGCAAACTTTTCATCCAGTGTACTTCCTATCTCACAGTGATTCCCAGGTGGGGGGATGAACGAGTCAAGAGTGTGGCATGTTCTGGGTGACCCCCAGGGTGTAAAGCTGGGGAAGCCGACAACAACAACAACAACAACAGCAGCAGCAGAGGCAGTGTGAGTGACTTACAAAGGAGTGCATTTCCAGCAGTGAGATTCCCCGTTCATGAACAGCCAGCAGCAGGTTTTTGGGCATCGAGGACGTGTACGTTTGCTGCACACACACAGAGCACACCATATCAACGACAGACATCACACACACACACTGCACACCATATCAACGATAGACATCACACACACATAGCACACCATATCAACGATAGACATCACACACACACACACACACACACTAGCACACCATATCAACAACAGACATCACACACACACACACACAGCACACCATATCAATGACAGACATCACACACACACACATAGCACACCATATCAACGACAGACATCACACACACACACACACACAGCACACCATATCAATGACAGACATCACACACACACACACACACACACAGACACTCACAGACACACATACGCTCTCTCACAACTATCTACCCACATGTATACAGGCTTGTTTCTTTTTTAATCAAACTTCATCATTGAATCATTCTGACACGAATTAGGCTTCATTCTAGGCTCTTCATTGGGAAGTGGAGTGGCGTGGTTGGAGGAAGCTGGCAGCAAAATCTTCAGTGGTTCCCCAATGGTCAATTCAACTATGGGAAGGTGAAGGTAAAGCTTGGGGCGGGGGTGTTGGGCAGGAGCTACAACATTAATCCTGCAAATGACCCTGCTGTTTTGTCCTGGGCAGGAGCTACAACACTAATCCCGCAAATGACCCTGCTGTTTTGTCCTAAGGCCATGCTCAGGAAGCAGCGCTGACCTCTGCTGTGGGTCACCAGCCACCTTCCTCACGGGAGGGACTGACCCTGGCTGGGGACCCTCAACTCCCGGTCTGCTGACCTCTCGCCAACGGTTAGTCATGATAATAACAATAATGATTATTTGTTTCGCACCTCTCCAAACACTCTCCTAGAGAATTCTTGGTACATGCAGATAACAAAACAACCCGGCTTTGTTCACCTCAGCAGTGTACAGCACTGCACAAGTACCTTGACTGACTAACCTTCGCCACAATGTTCCTGCAACTTCTCTATCAGTTATGACTACATGGAGGTTTTTTTCTGAACTTTCTGCTACAAAATATTCAGCACAGCTTCCAAACCAGTGCGCTTTACAACTCCAAAGTCACTCATTTCAAACCATCAATATCACACCGAAGTCGGATGCACTGGCCCTGACTTGTAAGGCGATTAAAAGAAACGCAGCACAGGTTTACTGATATGACCCAACAACAGTTGCTGTCTGAGCGGGTGACGAACCAGAAGAAGGAAACATCATGACTACTGCTGTTTTCAAAGAAGAAGGAAGGGAGGGCACTGACACAGACGGGGAAGATGGTGGCCCCGAAGAGACACCAGCCCCTGAGGACGTTGATGAAGGAGGTGATGGCTTGCTGCGGACTCTGGTCCAGCACCGTCTTGTGCATCGTCACGATGTCCTCCACACGCACCTGCGTTCGCATCGTGCGGGGCAGGATACGCATCACACCACTGTACACACACACACACACACACACACACACACACGGTTCACATCAACGCCTGTCATTTAATATTCAGTTCTTAGTATCAAATCAACAGTACTTCAGTTTATGTAAAGTGGGGTTTTTACCTGCCCAAAACATTCTACAACTCTTTACATGAAAAACAAAAAAAGACGTTTGGTTGGATTTTTTGTTTTTTAAAAATCTGATGACTTGCACTACACACCACCTCACCAAAACATTGGCCTGCAATGATGTTTAAATCTCAGAAAGTTGCAAAAAAGAAAGATGATAGGACAAAAATAAATCTCTGAATTTTTTTTAAAAGGGCTGTTGGGGAGGGTGAGAAGAGGTGGGGTGGGGGTAGGGGGGTGAACAGAGATATTTCAGTCATAAATATTTTTTTTAAATGGACAAATAAAAACATATCCAATATCTCAAAAATAGAAGAAATTTTTTTTTAAAGGGGGGGGGCTAACAAAGATGCACTGAATCTAAAAGAAAACAAAACCTGAACCACAATCAAAGAATTGAAATGTTAAGTATTTTTACAAATCTGTCAAATTACAGAAGTGGACGGATCCAATTTTTCTGACCACTGTCCTGTCCACTCCAAAGCCAGGCATCTGTAGCAGAGCATTGTGGGACTTTCCCATCGCTATAATCACACTGACATAGAGCTACGCTGACAGCAGGGCACACAACTCTACCTGTAGTTGATGTCTCCCGTCCTCATGTCCTCGATCTCTGACTGGATCTTCAAGGCACATAGATGAGCCTGCACACACACACACACACGCACACGCACGCACGCACGCACACACACAACACACACACACACACACACCCACACGCACACACACACACACGCACACACACACACACACACACACACACGCACACACACACACACACACACACACACACGCACACACACACACGCCACACACACACACACACACACACACACACACACACACACACACACACACACGCACACACACACACACACACACACACACGCACACACACACACGCACACACACACACGCACACACAGCACGCACACACACACACACACACACAGCACGCACGCACGCACACACACACACACACACACACACGCACACACAGCACGCACACACACACATCCCTGATTGTGAAATTTTCTTTGCCATTTTTCAAATCAAATCAAGAGTCCAATGAAATGACAAACACATTCAATGATTTGTAAGGAAATGATCACCATGACGACAGAGTCAATGGCTCACTTCTCACACAACACAGTCACCTCATGAGCTAGAGTAAACCATTCAATAATATTCACAAAAATCATGTACATAATTATATATGTATGTAAATCCAATAAAACACACACAAACTGTCAGACACACACACACAAAACACACACTGACACAGCACACACACACACATGAACACACACACACACACACACCCACGAACACACACACCCACACATCAACACACACACACACACACACACACACAAGATGGCTTGATGAAAAAAAGCAAATGCATTGCTTATTCAATGTACCATCTGGAAATAAAATTTTGACTTTGACTTTGACACACACACACACACCCACACATCAACACACACACACATGAACACACCCACACATCAACACACCCACACCCACGAACACACACACACACACCCACGAACACCCACACACACACACCCACACACACAGACAGTTACTCACAGCTTCTCCAGGGGTGATGGGGATCCTCTCCTCGAAGACGTCCTGAATCAGCTGGTGGAAGACCAGGTCACACTCCACAGGGTCGTTCAGGTTCACGTAGGGCTCGATGAACAGCCGTTTCTGCAACACACAACCATGCACAAGATAAACAGCCGTTTCTGCAACACACAACCACGCACAAGATGAACAGCCGTTTCTGCAACACACAACCATGCACAAGATGAACAGCCGTTTCTGCAACACACAACCACGCACAAGATGAACAGCCGTTTCTGCAACACACAACCATGCACACGATGAACAGCCGTTTCTGCAACACACAACCATGCACAAGATGAACAGCCGTTTCTGCAACACACAACCATGCACAAGATGAACTGTGCCCCCCCACCCCCCCCACATCTTGTCACTGGCAATGGTTAGGATGTGTGCTGAGAGAAGATTTGGACGCCTATAGAGCAGCAGATTTAAAGGCTTTTCCATCAGAATAGTGTTAAGACTGATCAAGCAGAAGGGATAGAGTGGCCTAGAAGCTGGTGTTTACAAGTTGGATAGAAGAGATCGTGATTGCTATACCGACAGCAGAAAATGATGTGGTGTCATGATTCTTTTTTGTTGCTGTAAACAACTGCATGAATGCAAAAATTGCCTGGCCCAGTGTGTACATTATTTAATGCAGAATGCAGGATATAACATTTCTTGCCATAAAAGATAGAATAAATATATTTAATCATTTTTGTGTGTGGTGAATATTGAAAGTTGTAAAAATTATTTCCCTTGAGTGAGGATTTGGGGAGAAAATGAATATACCAGGTGACCTCAGGATGAAAAGGGTTAACACTCTGGGGGTCACTCTGACTCCCTCATCCCACCTGGGAATCACTGTGCGAATGAAAGGACACATTGGAGGAGAATTTTGTGAGTATGACTTTTTTCGAGTGGCTTGCCACATCGCCTTCTATGCTCCATCTCTCACTTCAGTGAAATATTCCAGTGACCACAGCCCGGAGATTCCTGGGTTACTGCTGTTGGAAGGACATGCTGATGCTCCCACACACAGATACACAGACAGACAGACAGACAGACAGACAGACAGACAGACTGACAGACAGACACACACCTTGAAGTCCAGGCGGAACTCCTGCACAGCACCGCTACGAGCCAGCCTCTCCCATTTGCTGATGGTGTCCGACATTCTCTCGTCTGCCGCCATGCCCCGCGATGTGTAGGAGGCTGTGGACACACACACACACACACCGGCCATTTCAAGTCAAGCCAAGCCCAGTCATGTCCAGTCAGATCAAGTCTAGCCAAGTCAAGTCAAGTCAAAATACTTGAATCATCCCATGAAGGGCGATTACACATCCATCACAGTGACCACCTGTCAACACTGCATTGTTTTGACACACACACTCTCTCTCTCTCTCTCTCTCTGTCTCTCTCTCTCTCTCTCCTTCTTGTTCTTGTTTCTTGTTCTTCTTCTTCCTGTTCCCCTACCAGGTGGGGTGTGTGCTGCCTGGTCTTCCCCTGTGCAAGAGGTCTGCCCGCTGGCCTCAGCTGACAGGTTCTGAATTCAGCGCAGCTCATGTTTTGTACAGGATGTTGGTTGGTATGTTTAGGTTTCCCTAGCCCATTGAGGGCCGACATGAATTATGCAATCTGTAACGTGCATATTAGATCTTCAGCATGTGTATATTCAGGGTTTATGCAACCTTATTTTTTGTTTCTATTGTTCCTATAATTATGTCATAAACGCTGCAGTGATTTAACATAAACATACTTTAATTTGGGTTTCATTTTGCCCTTGGCTTCAAATATGATATCAACGCATCTGCGAAAAATTATTGATGGAAAAAAGAAAAAAAACCAATACTACTCTAACGCACGCACCTGCCACACACACACACACACACACCCGGATGACGGAGACAAAACTGACTACTCAATTTCCCGACAAACAGCGAGGAAGACCTCACCTGAACTGCTCATGACCTCGTAAATGGAGAAGCATTCGGCATCTGACCTCATGCCGATCTTGGCTTTGATGGTCTTGATGACCTCACCACAGGTCGCAGCAGAGTCGAACTCCACCACACGCTGGTCACCGTTCAGGAAAAATATTCTTTGGGTAATCAGCTTCCTGAACACAGAATATATACAAACCAAAAACATATGTGAGTATTCAGTAAGCATTTTCTGAACAAATAATTTCAGAAACTATTTTTGTGTGACCATTTTCTACACAAAGCGATCCAAATGTAATCATTCGTTTCTTGCTCTTTGGTGCCCGCAAAGCTGAAAAATGAGCACAACAACATACCTTGCTTCTCCAAGTACTGCTGACTCCTGATACCTATTAACACAAAAACCATTAAATGAGTCTCCTTCTCACAAATCTGCTGTGGCCACTATTCCCAGCTGTCGACCCAATCTTGGAATTTTTTCAGTCAGCTTGCTGTCAGGCAAAAAAACCATAAGATCTTTTCTTTAAAAAAAAAAAAAAGGCAATGTGTCTTCTCTGCTTCAAAATAAAATAACATCTTAGTGCAAGTTTGAGATCACACATTTTAAAAAAAACAAACCAAACAAACAAAACAACCACCACACAAAGCAATCAACTAAAAGCAAATGGAAAACCTTGGCTGACACTACTATAAACAGTGGAAAAGGCCATGCTATGACCACTGACTGACCTCTGTATAATACACTGGATCTCTCTCACAGACGGCGGGAATTTCCTCCTCTTCTTCTCCACAGTTCTGGTCAGGCACTGAAAAATAACACCACCACTGCAAAAGCCGTGTCAGCATTGGGAGAGAGAGAGGGGGGGGGAGGGAGAGAGGGAGAGAGAGAGAGGAGAGAGAGGGAGAGAGAGGGAGAGAGAGAAAGAGAGGGAGAGAGAGGGAGAGAGAGAGAGGGGGAGAGAGAGAGAGGGAGAGAGAAAGAGAGGGAGAGAGAGGGAGAGAGAGAGGGGGGGGAGAGAGAAAGAGAGGGAGAGAGAGAGAGGGGGAGAGAGGGAGGAGAGAGAGAGAGGGAGGGAAAGAGGGAGGGAGAGAGAGGGAGGAGAGAGAGGGAGAGAGAGAGGGAGAGAGAGAGGAGAGAGAGGGAGAGAGAAAGAGAGAGGGAGAGATGGGGGGGAGAGAGAAAGAGAGGGAAGAGAGAGAGAGGGAGAGAGAGAGAGGAAGAGAGGGAGAGGGAGAGAGGGGGAGGAGGAGGGAGAGAGAGGAAGAGAGGGAGAGGGAGAGAGGGGAGGGAGGGAGGGAGAGAGAGAGAAAGAGGGAGAGAGAGAGAGAGAGGGAGAAAGAGATAGAGAGAGAGGGAGGGAGAGAGAGAGAGAGAGAGGAGAGAGAGGGAGAGAGAGAGAGGGAGGGAGAGAGAGATAGAGAGGAAGGGAGAGAGGGAGAGAGAGAGGAGAGAGAGGAGATGGAGAGAGAAAGACAGGGAGAGAGGGAGAGAGAGAGAGGGAGAGAGAGAGAGAGGGAGAGAGAAAGAGAGGGAGAGAGAGGAGAGAGAGAGGGAGAGAGAGGGAGAGAGAAGGAGAGAGATTTATTTTATTTATTTTTATGTTATTCTTTTATATCAAGGATAATGGAATAAGAATTGATGTGCTTTTTTACATCTAGTCCCCGTGTGTATGCAGATTTGTAAATTCTGTCATCTGTTCCCACTGGCACACAATGGCCTACTCTTATGAAAAGCGGAACAGGATTTAGCGTGTGTGCAAGATGGTTCTGCGTGCGTTCGCACACAAGGCCTCGGCTTATAGTCTCATCCAAAGGACTTTTGGGGAGAGTGGAGTCGGCACTGATGTTAACTCCAGAGGAAAATATCCACTTGAACGGGAATCGAACCCGGGTCATCAGATTGCAAACGCAATGTTCTGACCACTAGGCTATCCTATCCCGTCCCCCCCCCCCCCCCCCATCCTGAGAGAGGGAGAGAGAGGGAAAAAGAGAGAGAGAGAGAGTGGGAGAGAGGGGGGGAGGGGGGATATAGATAGAGAGAGAGTGAGAGAGAGAGGAGGGGGGGGGTTGGGGCTGGGTATGACAAAAAAGACAGTGACCTCAAGACAAAAATGACAAGCTAGTGACCTCAAGACAAAAAACAAACCCATTGAATACTGAGACAAAAGCATTGTCCTTAAGACAGAACACCCACCTTGAAACAAAACACTGACCTTGACACAGATCACCGACCTAGACACAAAGAATACTGACCTCGACACAGAGAAGAATACTGACCTTGAGCAAAACACACACTGACCCTTGATACAAAACCACTTCACCTTGACATCCGACTGACATGAGACGCAAGTTGTGACCTTGACCTACGAGCACTGACCTTGAGACAGAAGCGGGCAAACTTGCCCTCGTCGGTGGTGGTGTCCATGGCGCACTTCTTCAGGTGGACCTGCACGTACTTGTAGACTCGGGAGTTGGCGGGCGGCAGCGTGGCAGAGGTCACCGACAGCAGCTGCCAGGACCGACGGTTCACCACGCTGTTCGGGTCTGACAGACACAACCGGCCAGTGAGGAGGCTGTAGGCTTGGAGGGAGGGGGGAGAGACAGGTGTGTGTGTGTGTTGTGTGTGTGTGTGTGGTGTGTGTGTGTGTTGTGTGTGAGTGAGTGTGCGTGTGAGAGAGAGAGAGAGAGAGAGTGAGAGTGTGTGTGTGTGTGTGTGTGTGTGAGTGGGTGTGCGTGGTGTGTGTGTGAGAGAGAGAGAGAGAGAGAGAGAGAGAGAGAGATGTGTGTGTGTGTGTGTGTTTGTGTGTGTGTGTGTGTGGTGTGTGTGTGTGTTTGTGTGTGTGTGTGTGTTGTGAGGAGGGGGATGGATGGAAGGCTAGTGAGTGTGTGTGGTGTATAGTGTGGTGTGTGGTGTGTGTGTGTGTGAAGGAGGTGGGGGGAAGAAGGGAGGGCTAGTGTGTATGGTGTGGTGTGTCAGTAGTGTGGTGTGGTGTGATGTATAGAAAGAGAGAGCGAGTGTGGTGTGCACGCGCGTGCATGTTTGTATGTGTATGTGTGTGGGAGACGGAGAGAGAGAGTTGTATTTATTTATTTATTCTCTTATGTTGAGGATAATGGAAATAAGCACTCATGCGCTTTTTTACATTCAGTCCCTGTGTGTAAGCGGCTTTGTAAATTTTGTCATCTGTTCCCACCAGCACACAATGGCCTCACTCACTCATCCCTTGGTCGGGACAACCGTTGGGGTACCCGCACGGACGCTGCAAGTGGACCGCCAAATGGTTCTGTCCTGGGCTGCTTTCAGGAGGTTTGGTACAGTGAGGCCGGTCCACTCCTTGATGTTGGATATCCAGCTTTTGCGTGGTCGTCCCTGCCTCCTTGCTCCTTCCACCATTCCCTGCAGGACTGTCTTTGACAGGCTGTTATGCCTTGTTGTGTGGCCAAACCATTTCAGTTTCCTCCGTTTGACTGTATCTAGCAATGGTTCTTGTTTGCCAGCCAGTGCCTCGATCTGCTGCCAGACGTATGCATTGGTTTACGGTCTCTGTAGGTGATGTTCAGGATCCGCCTGAGGCACTTCATCTCAAAGGCTTGAATGCGACGTTCTAAGTCGGCAGTAAGTGTCCATGCTTCACAGCTGTACAAGGCAATGGATGTGACGAGTGCCTTGTAGAGTCTGACCTTAGTGTGGGTTCTGATGTTGTGGTTTCTCCACACTTTTGCCAGCTTAGTCATGGAGGAGAGTGCCACAGCAAGTCTGATCTTCACCTCTTGTGTGCTCGTACCTTCTTTGGTGATGACTGCTCCAAGGTACTTGAAAGTTTCTACCTCCTCTAGTGTCTCACCACTCATCTTGATGCTGGTGGGAGTGGTCGGTGTGGTACTGGTCTTACTAGGATCTTGCTCTTTCTGTGCTGATCTCCATAACCGTGGGCATTGGCTGATGTTTCCAGTCTGGTGCTGAGATCCTGGAGTTCTTCTTCACTGCGGCCCATGAGATCAATATCGTCTGCGAATCGAAGATTGCAGACTGGCCTTCCTCTTATTGTGATTGTGGTCTTGAAGTCAAGGAGGCCTCCTGCATGATGTTCTCCAGGAACACGTTGAAAAGAACGGGGGATAGCGGGCAGCCTTGTCGAACTCCAACTGAAGTCCGGAAGAACTCCCCGATTTCTCCACCCATGAGGACTGCACTGTGGGAGCTGTCATACAGCGCCTGGATGACTTGAATCAGGTCCTCGTCGAAGCTATAGTCTCTCATGACTTGCCACAGAGCTTCTTGCCACACTCGGTCGAAGGCCTTCTTGAAGTCAATAATTGTTTGTAGAGCTGTAGCTGATGTTGGAGATGCTTCTCTATGAGCGTTCTGATGTTGAAGATCTGCTCGACAGTGCTTCGACCTGGTCTGAATCCTGCCTGTTCTTCTGATAGGATTTCTTCTGCTTGTGGTTTCAGTCTGTTCAAGGCAATGCGTAGCATTAACTTTGCTTGGATGGCTTATCAGACTGATTGTTCTGTAATTTTGGCACTTCTTCAGGTCTCCCTTCTTTGGAAGTGGAAATATGATGGATTGGGTCCACTGTTAGCGCCACTCTTTGCTGGTCCAGATGCGTTGGCAGATGATTGTTAATGCCTTGATCATCTCTGGGGCCTCTGTTCTTGATGAGCTCGCCGGGATGTTGTCAATCCCTGGTGACTTGCCTCCTTTCAAGATCTTACTGCTTCTTCTACCTCTTCCTCCAGCACCTGTATGCTTTCAGGATCTGATGGTCTGGGATCTTGCTCGTGAAGTTTGTTCGGATCAGCCTTCAGCTTGTAGTTGTACAGGTCGCTGCAATATTCTGTCCATCTTTTCATGATAGTGGCGCTCTCTGTAAGGACTGACCCCTCTTTGTCTTCAATAACGGAGGTCTTTGGCTGCTGGGACTTGGTTAGTATCTTGATGGTCTGGTACGCCTCTTTGCTGTCTCCTTTCGCCATTGCCTTCTCAACCTTGGAGCATTGTTCTGACATCCAGTTCCCCATGGCCTCAGTCATCTTCTTCTTGATTGACCTGTTGACTGTTCTATACTCTTCAATGGCCTACTCTTTTGAAAAGCAGAACAGGCTTTAAAATGTGCGCAAGATGTTCTGCATGTGTTCACACATGGGGCATCAGTTTATAATTTCATATGAAGGATTTTTGGGGAGAGTGGAGTCAGCACTGATGTCAACTCCAGGGGAAAAATCCTCTTGAACGAGATTTGAACCCAGGTCATCAGATTGCGAGAGCCTCACTCTAACCACTAGGCTATCCTGTCCCCCAAGAGAGAGAGAGAGAGAGATAGAGAGAGAGAGTGAGTGTGTGTGTGTGTGTGTGTCATTCATGTGGTGTGTTGTTGTTTGGTGTGTGGTGCATGCGTGCATGTGTGTTCATATTGTTGAAAGTATGTCACAATCTAACACAAACGAGTGCTGGTTTCTTAAAATCATTGTTGGGGTTTTTAAAAAGCAACAGTCACTGTCTGATGTTCATTGGTTGGGGGTTTTAAAGCTGATAACACTTGTCTGAAACGGCTCTGAAACCTTATCAGTTTTAAGCCATCAATAACACTCAAATACTACTCTCAGATTGCATATACTCGTGCAAATCATCACCATCATCATCATCATCATCATTATTATGATTATGATTGTTATCATAACCCTTACCATCATCCTCCTCCTCCTCCTCATGATTATCCACCTTCTTAGTATCATTATCATGATCTTTAGTAGTATTGTTGTTATTCTCTTCAAGTTAAAGATACCCGATGCTCACCACCACCCCCCCCCCTCCAAAAAAAATCATGTACAACACATTTTCACTCATATGACAGACAACAATTGTTGCTTTCTGTGTGAGCGTTTAATGACGAAGAAGAAGAAGAAGAAGAAGAAAGGAAAATCAAGACAAGCACCAAGAAAAAAACGAACGCAACAACAACACAGTAAGGACAGGCACAGACAGAGTACTTACATGCAAAATGTTTCTTAGAATCGTTTTTCCCATCTGTGCAGGCAAGAAGAAGAAGACAACATTTACAGCATGCAGCAACACCACACATACCACTGGCCATACACAGGGCAACAGTCCACGTCTTTCTCTCATTAACCCTTTCCACACCAACCAGGGGTTATTTACAGCAGGTCCATCAAAAACGTAATAAAAGAAGAAATCAACGGAAGAGAAAATATTATTTTAGACCAAAGTCAAAATGGAGCTCACTGACTGAGCTCAAGTTGCTGGCGATTTTTCTGGACTCAGAGATCATAGTTGTTGGGGTTTCTTTTATGTCATGGTGTGGAAAGGGCTAATGACTTAAAGAACCACTCAAAGAGTTTAAAACAAAAAACTGAACAAGATTTCAACTGAAGAATGACAAGAAGACAACAAGCATACCAATAACAATGCATGAAATGAGTATATCTCAATCAGAAGACATTCCAAAATGCTTGCATTCAAAGCATTCATTCATACACATGCAAACCAATCAGAGATGCATACACAGATAGCTCAGCCATTGGGAAGAACTGGAAACTGAGCCAGACCATGAATAAACTGAAGGAGACATCAGAGGGAAAATTTGAAATGGCTAAACTAGAAGTTGTGAATTTGAGTCTTGAGGTTGGATTTGAACAGGCTTCTGGTGAAGGTAAACCATTGTGTATGGAGACTGCTGACAACAAACTCAGTCTGGACATGCCCAAGTCCAAAGCATCTGCAGCCAACTCGAGAGACCACAGCTCTGAGACATATATGTAGACCAACTTTTATGGCTGATCTGATACTTTCTTCATGGTACTGATACCAGACAACAGGAAGCATGTAATGTGTTCATTTTTACAATATATTTGAGAACTGGCTAGTATCCAAGTCATCATCATGTATATCTGTCAGCATGCAATTATTTGCTTTTACCTTCTTTTCCTACTGACCTTGGTTGACTGACACTCCTCAGCTGAGGATACAAGTCTCTAAGCCAGAACGGTCAAGGATATTTCCTGACTGACTCTCTTCACTTTGCCACTAGGACTACATGGCTTCTCCCGTCCCTGCCCTTTACACACGTCAACTTTCCCTTCCCTCTTACCGCCCTGCCTGACCCCTGACCCCATGGCCTACAGTCAGATAGAGGACATCTCACATCGGCTCAGAAATAATCATATATGAAAAATGAAAAACAAAAAAAACAAGGCTAACAAGAACAGAGTCTTATTGCCGCCCTTACGATAGTCATCATTGTTCAATGAATCTGGAGAGAAGTTGTAAACCAAAGCAAATCAAAAAGAAAAGACCATGACATAAAAGACAAGCATAACATTCAACCATAACATCCAATTCAACAATTCAACACAGTAACAAACACATTCAAACAGCCAAAATGCAACAGCTCCTCACTGTAATACAACAACATCAAACAAATCCAAAATGCAAAGGTTCAAACTGAAACATGACAACAGTTGACCATAACGCAAGGGTTCACATTTACTATGGCTTCATCCTGAAAAAGAAAGGCAGACATGAAAGAGGCAGCAAGGCAAGGAAAGGAAATGCAACACAGCATCAAACAAACGTCCATCTCTCCACCTAACCTAAGAAAAACAATGAGAAGATGCACGTCCACAATGACACCACTTGAAGGCACTATGTTCAGATGTTTCTGCAAAAGTTGGGTCACTTTGTATGAACATCCTTCAATGTCTTTGTCCATAGATGTGTTACATAGCCCTCAAAGATTTCTAGGTTTTCGTGGATTCATTTTCTTCAAAGAACATGCATGGACACACATTGTGCAGTATGCATGCAATGCCATTCTCATTCCTGCACCTTTGTGACTAGAATTACAACACACACAGTGATTTTGATTTTTTTTTTCTGTTCCATTAGAGCTCTGAGGTTCAGCAATGGTGAGATTGTTACTTATGTGGCTGTTTTTGCCTGCCGTGAAGATAGCCACATTCCCACTTTGAGGATGAATTTGAAAATGGTTTCTAAGAAAAGGGGCCCACAGGAAAACTGGCACAGCACAACACAGACCCAGGTGCAATAACATGATGAGAAACACAATAGAAAATCAGACTAATCCAAACAGACAAAATAGCAGGGTCAGGAGAGCATTGCAGCAAGCAATATGAAGCCACACCAAAAGAAGTAAAGTAGGAATAAACAAATAATAACTTAAAAAATATCAGAGGCAGTGAACCTGCCTCAACTTTCTTTGGAAACTTATACATTTTTCTGCATGTGACCTTGTGCCAAAAGATTTTGTTAAAAACAGGAAAAAACCAAAAACACCTAATACCCCACCCAGAGGAGAAAATGACTGCAATGCTTGTGTGAAAAGCAACTTGGTCACTGATGAAAAAAACCCCAAAGAAGGCTGCTTCCTGCATCCATACTGATCTAATATTTCATGTCACACAAACGTAACAATGAGACAAATAAACAGACCACATGAAGGAAGACAAAAGGCCCTAGCTTTCACCACAGTGACACAACGACAGTAAGCCTATCAAAGCAGCACACAACACACCAGGAACCAAACAGGGACAGCCAGCCTCCCTACCTGGATGGTCGGTGGTCTGTTTGACCAGCTGCAGGTAGAACTCGTTACACAGGAAGTCACTCTCCAGACACTTCAGCATCACGTTCTGCATCATCGTCACATGGTCTTCATCCGTGTCCGCTGTAACACACACACATGCACGCACGCACGCACGCACACACGCATGCATGCAAGCACACGGAGCCATTGCTTTCAGGGAAACACACACACAGCACGGCTTAGATAGAGAGCTTACAGCTCTTTGCACCTGTCACAGCACTAAAGAGCTGTTCACCAATTTCCTCCATTTACAATGGTCATACACAAAAGCCTGAGTCTCCACAAACGGAGTTACCTCCATCATGCAATGCTGTCCATTCTGTGCCTTGTCTGCCCGCCCCTACATCTCCTGCCTTTGACAGCTTTCTGGAGAACAGTTACAGCTACAAACCATAGAAGCAAACACACACCCCCCCTCCTCCACTAGACAATCAGTACACTATGTACTGCTTCATGACTGCAGACATCCCAAAATACAACTGAAAAAAATGTGATATTTCTACCTGCAATACCTTTAGAATTTCAATAACAACAAGTGCTACACCTGACTTTTTCCTCTACTAGCTGCTCTTCTTTCTTCTAGCAGGTCAATGCTAACCTGTGACCCTTGAAATATAAAACTGGAAACAAAGAGAGAAAAGACCCAGCAGAACTTCCTTTCATTCCTCCCCAGCACACTCACTCACTCACCGGACTCCTCGATGCCGGAGTAGATGAGGATGCAGTTGAACATCTTGATGGCCGTCTCCTCCTGCGCGGGGTTGTGGATGAGGGTGAGGGACTGGCGCAGGGGGGTCTTGGTGTACGACCAGAAGTCCACCGTGAAGTTGCTGCCCACGTCGCTGCTGGCGTAGCTGCGCAGCTTGTCCAGCTTCGTCTTCGTTAACCTGGGGGGGGAGACAGACAGACAGACACAGCCCAGGTGTGACAACAATCTGCTGCAAGGAACAAAGTGACCGCAACAGGAGTCTGCCAGAATACAGGAAGATCCACAGCAGCGTGAAGCGTTTTCTCTCATATCACAGACAACAATAGTTGCTGTCTGAGCGTTCCACAAAGAAGAAGAAAAGAAAAAATGTAACTGTAATATCTCAGGGCACAAGCTGTAATATCTCAGGGCACAAAACTGTAATATCTCAAGGCACAAAACTGTAATATCTCAGGGCACAAAGCTGTAATATCTCAGGGCACAAAGCTGTAATATCTCAGGGCACAAAGCTGTCATATCTCAGGGCACAAAACTGTCATATCTCAGGGCACAAAACTGTCATATCTCAGGGCACAAGCTGTCATATCTCAGGGCACAAGCTGTAATATCTCAGGGCACAAAACTGTCATATCTCAGGGCACAAAACTGTCATATCTCAGGGCACAAAACTGTCATATCTCAGGGCACAAGGCTGTCATATCTCAGGGCACAAAGCTGTCATATCTCAGGGCACAAAACTGTCGTATCTCAGGGCACAAAACTGTCATATCTCAGGGCACAAAGCTGTAATATCTCAGGGCACAAAGCTGTAATATCTCAGGGCACAAAACTGTCATATCTCAGGACACAAAACTGTCATATCTCAGGCTGACAGCAGAGAAACCTCACCCACCATCACAAAAACTGAATGCACACATACAGGAAGCCGCAAAGAAACAGACAGGACAGAAAAGACGCAAAAAGAAAGTGAGTAGCCAAGAAGCGAGAAAAGAAATGAACGTGGAACAATGCAACGACTGAAGAGCAAAATGGTGAGAAAAAACAAAAGAAAATACTGACCAAGTCAAAATATCATCCCTTCATAAAGTTTGGATATATATCTCTAATTCATCCCCCTCCTCCCCCCCCTCCCCCCAAACAATCCAAAACACAAAATGTCACTCACCTCCTCAGAGTGTTTCTGAGGAATCCGCTGCCACTCTCCTGGGGAGGTCGCTGCAGTATCCTGCTCTCCGCTAGGGCTTTACGACATCGCACGATCTCCTCGTACAGCTTCAGCTTCTCCTCGTCTGTCAGCTTCATCTGAGGATCAGGCCGCTCAGCATGTACATAGATACACACTACTGATGTTGTGAGGTCAGCATGTACATAGATACACACTACTGATGTTGTGAGGTCAGCATGTACATAGATACACACTACTGATGTTGTGAGGTCAGCATGTACATCCATACACACTACTGATGTTGTGAGGTCAGCATGTACATACATACATACACACTACTGATGTTGTGAGGTCAGCATGTACATACATACACACTACACATGTTGTGAGGTCACAGACCATACACACTACTGATGTTGTGAGGTCAGCATGAACATTTCTTTTTAATTTTTTGTTCCTCAGTTAGCGCTCCAAGGTTCACCAATGGTCAGATTATGTGTATGCAACCATTTTTTGCCCACCATGAAGGTAGCTGCATTCTGACTTCAGGGATGTATGCTGAGTATGTTCGTGTTTCCATAACACACCAAACACTGACATGAATTACAGAATCTTTGATGTGCATATTTAATCTTCTGCATGCGTATATACACAAAAGGCATTAAGGCACTGGCAGGTCTGCACTTGAAGTTGACCTGGGAGGTCATAAAATCCCCACCCTTAATTCACCAGATGCTGCCAAGATTGGAACCCATGATTCATGGACTCAGGAGACAGAAGTGGACTGGTCTTCACCCCTCAGCTCCAGTGTCTGCCATGATGCAAATAAACACTATTGAATTTGAGAGGGGCTATGATGGATGGAAGGCATGGAATGGAGACAGCAGTGTGATGATAAATGGTTTTGTGTCAGCCTCCTTGACTTATTCAGAAAGCTGAGAAAGGCTGTAGAGATCCTTACCCAAGGTGATCACTACAGTGTTGCAGTTAGGTACATGCTAAAGTGTAGATGTGTGTGTGTGTGAATGTGTGTGTGTGTGTGAGTATGTGTGTAAGTGTGTGTGAGAACTGTTTGAGTTATTGTTGCGTTGTAGTTTTGCTTTGCTACTCTTAACCTTTACTGGTGTGTGCATGCGCACACGCATGCGTGTGTGTGTATGTGTGTGTGTGTGGATGTGTGGATGTGTGTGTGTGTGTGTGTGTGTGTGTGTGTGTGTGTGTGTGTGTGTGTGTGGATGGGTGGGTGAGGGCATGTGTGTGACGTAGACTGCTGTCGGCTTTTAAAATACTGTGTTATTTCTTAATTTGTATTGTTTAATAATGCATGCTGTGTAATTATAATTTTAAAATGCCACTCATAATTTCTCTAGTTGAGACATTAAAGTATTCTTGAGTCTTGAGTGTGTGTGCATCTGTGTGTCTGTGTGTGTCTGTGTGTATGGTGTGTTTGTGTGCAGGCGTCCATGTGTGTGGGTGATGTGCACACACACATTGCAAATACCTCCTTTCTCTCTATCTCAATCCAAACCACATTTATTCCTACCTTTTTCAATCAGCACAACTGCATTTACAGTGTGTGAGATGGGTAAATACATGAACATGACGTCTATCTGTTTAACCTGATCTCAATTATCACCAACCTTCTACAAGCTGTCCTGCTGAATGTTTTACTGTACCCAATACCATACAAACAACACAACACTCACCTTCTCCTGTTCAGTCTTGTATTGTATACATTACAGTACAATACAATGAAACACAACCCAACACTCACCTTCTTCAAGCTGTCCTGTTCGGTCTTCATCCAGGAGGCGTGGTGTGGGGAGTAGCTGGCGATGAGGTGGCCGATGTCCTCCTTGTGGTGCGTCTCAAACATGAAGGTCTTCTGGGCACAGCCAGCCTGCGCCGTGTTGCTGAGCTCCAGCGTGATGTAGTTGTCGTTGGGGTCGATGGAGATGGACTCCACCTCGTAGTACTTGAAATCGTGGAAGACGAACTTGTCCTTGGTGCGCACAAACTTGACCCCGTCCATGTTGATGGCCAGCAGGGTCTCCGAGGCGTGTGACCACAGTCCTGGGCAGAGAGGAGAGGCAGAGGATCAGCAAGGACAGGACAGGAGAGGCAGAGGATCAGCAAGGACAGGACAGGAGAGGTAGAGGATCAGCAAGGACAGGAGAGGAGAGGCAGAGGATCAGCAAGGACAGGAGAGGAGAGGCAGAGGATCAGCAAGGACAGGACAGGAGAGGCAGAGGATCAGCAAGGACAGGACAGGAGAGGTAGAGGATCAGCAAGGACAGGACAGGAGAGGAGAGGAGAGGATCAGCAAGGACAGGAGAGGAGAGGAGAGGATCAGCAAGGACAGGAGAGGAGAGGAGAGGATCAGCAAGGACAGGACAGGAGAGGCAGAGGATCAGCAAGGACAGGACAGGAGAGGCAGAGGATCAACAAGGACAGGACAGGAGAGGCAGAGGATCAACAAGGACAGGACAGGAGAGGAGAGGCAGAGGATCAGCAAGGACAGGAGAGGAGAGGAGAGGATCAGCAAGGACAGGACAGGAGAGGCAGAGGATCAGCAAGGACAGGACAGGAGAGGCAGAGGATCAGCAAGGACAGGAATGTCTGCTCTAAAACAATGTATACAGTTTCAAGATATGTAGAAAACCAAACAATTGAGGGGAAACAACTGAAACATATTTTTATAAGCTGACCTTTGAAACATGGATAACAGACCATTGATTACCATGTATTAATAAAACAAAAGGAAGAAATGAAAAAAAACACAAGGGAATATTTATAAATTTGAAAAGACAGTCAACCTTTTGACCATAAACACAATACAAAACGGACACAAGGCATGAAAGCAGCATTGTATTACCGATATGATTTGAGTTATTGAAACGTTACACTGATGTAGTTTCTGTTCATGACCTTGCCTCTTACATGAGTGACTATTGTTACACAGATGATTAAAATACTTTGAGGACAATGTAGTACTGTTGGTAATAACAGTAATAGCAAGAATAGCAGGGTTGTCCAACTAGTTCACTCACTCACACACATGTACGCGTGCGCACACACACGCGCATGCGCATACACACACACACATACATGCATGCACACATACACACACACGCACTCACATACACACATGCATGCGTGCACACCCACACACACAGAGCCGGGCCTGACCTTTATGGACGATGGGGAAGAGCGTGCATCCATACAGAGGGAACTGTTTGACACAGGTCAGGTACCACACCTTGGCCTCCAGTTCACTCTTGTGCGCTCCGTAATGCTGTCAACAGGGGATGATATGAATAGTACCATAATGACACTACATGATGATAATGATAACGATGGTGATAATGATGACACACAGGTCAGGTACCACACCTTGGCCTCCAGTTCACTCTTGTGCGCTCCGTAATGCTGTCAACAGGAGATGATATGAATAGTACCATAATGACACTACATGATGATGATGATGATGATGATGATGATGATGACCCAGGCCTCCAGTTTGCTCTTATGGGCACCCTATTACTGCAGTCATGTGACCACAATCATGATTATAAATGATGATCATAATCTTTTGTTTGTCTCCCCCCCCCCAAAAAAAAAAATACATATGCGTATTTAATCCATATAAAAGAAAAAAAAATATATTCCAACAAAGTACAAACTGGGGAAAACCAATGCTGAAAGTTTACTAGTCAAACATCGAGAACAGTAAGAGTAACTACTAGATTTTTAAAAAATAAATAAATACCCTCCCACCCCCACCCCCCACCAAATCATCTGAACATTTTCATTCAATGTTAAAACTGCACACAGTCACTCTGGTTTGGTATATAAAACTCCAGATGAGTATTCTTAATCTTTTTTTTTAAAAACCTTATTTCATTTCAATCTTTTATTTTGAGGATAATTGAATAAGCACTCATGTGCTTTATAAAAAATTTGACTCATCATTTTTTTCTGGACGATTTTGATGTCAAACCTCCCCTGGGAGAAACATGACAAAAAAGGAAGAAGGCTCATGTGCTTTTTTTTGTTTGTTTTTTTAACATCCAGTCCCCGTGTGTATGAGGCTTTGTCAGTTTTTTCATCCGTTCCCACAGAAGGGTAAGTGTTTGGAGAAAAAGAAAATATTTCAACAACAACAAAATCATGATTTGAAACAGGAGAAAGCGGCTGTGTTGATGTTTGCTTATGTTGTATGAATATTGAATAATAAATCCTGTTAAAAACCAGGCAAGGTAAGAAGGTCAGTTACCATGTGAGCACGCGCCACCTCCTGTGACCAGTTCTTGCCTGAAGACGCCAGTATTCTCTTGCACAGGTATTGGTCTGCCTCACTGTACCTGTTGGTGTGAACAGGCAAAACAGAGGTATGAATACACAAGACAGCGGAATGAATAATGAATACACAAGATAGCGGAATGAATAATGAATACATAAGACAGCGGAATGAATAATGAATACACAAGACAGCGGAATGAATAATGAATAGCAAGATAGTGGTATGAATAATGATTAGCAAGATAGCGGAATGAATAATGAATACACAAGACAGCGGAATGAATAATGAATACACAAGACAGCGGAATGAATAATGAATAGCAAGATAGTGGTATGAATAATGAATAGCAAGATAGCGGAATGAATAATGAATAGACAAGATAGTGGTATGAATAATGAATGGGCAGGACAGTGGCCAGTATGAATTTCACCAGTCATAAACCTGTCTGCATTCTTTGCTTAAAAGTACCAGGTCTACATGTCTGCACATACTTCAGCACTATCCTATATGTAGTGCAGGGATCTTACACCACCTCCACCAAAAAAGTCCACTCTGATGCTTCACCAACTGAATGAACAATGTGCTGTTCAAGCCTTAGGTGCATGCATCCTTTCGCACCTTGCCAAATGCTGACAAAAACGGCAGGATTCTTCACGTGCACATCTTAATCTTTTGCATGACTACAGGTACTGGTATGTCTGCCCATAAGTTGATCTCTGGCATCACAGAAATCACCACACTCAATCCACCACAACCAGCCAAGATTTGAACCTATGACTTCAAGATCGTTCACATCAAAAGTCCATCACAGTTTTTATTTTAAACCCAAAGAAAAAGCAAAGGAATTGATGTTTGTACATGTTCATACACTCACACACACACACTCATGTATGCATATATACATACATATATATATATATAATATAATTATATATATATTAATATATAATATATATAAATATAATATATATATATATATATAATATATATATATAATACACATACATAAAATATATATATATATATGTATATATATATATATATATATACATATATATATATATTTAGATAGATGGCTTGATGAAAAAAAGCAAATGCATTGCTTATTCAATGTACCATCTGAAAATAAAAGTTTGACTTTGACTTTCACACACACATCCCTCAGACCCCATGAGCACCTACCTGAACTCCTTGTCCCCCTCGAAAGGCCCCCAGATGACCTGGGCCTGCAGTCCCGCCAGCTGCAAGGCCACTTTGTCCGACACAGAGAACTCGTCCAGCTGTTGACCATTCAGCAATCAGTATATCCTTAAAATACTACCTCTTGGTCAACTCTCCAAAAATAAGTACATTCACTTTATGACAGTTAGCTAAGGGTTATCTGACTGCACAACTGCAACTGTCAAAGAAATATGAAACTCCAGTGAAAGGGGAAAGAAGTCTGAAGTTGAAAGAGCAAAATGAGGAAACTAGCCTTAGCAGAGCCTTGTGACCGTTCTCCCCACATGGTCACTTCCCCTGTTTTCCTTTCCTTCTTTTCTGTCTTCCTATCGCTATTTTGGGGGTAGCTTGGTTTAGCGCTAATGTAGTGAAATAAGGCAGCTAAAGTACATTAAATAAATGAATAAATAAATAGATAAATAGATAGATAAAATAAAGAAAGATAATAAAAAAATTTTTTTTAAAGATCCACAGAAAACGAACTCAAGGCCTACCCTGACGACTTTGTTGACGGCCTCGGCATACAGCAGATGGTACTCAATGGGGTCGTTGGGGATGTCGTGGACATGGCGGTACACGCGTTTGCGGAACATCAACATGGCGTCTGTGCCACACAGCGCGATGGCCTGCCCCTTCTTGGAGATGCTGTCTGTCTTAGACTGCTGGGCTGCGATGCGGTCCCCACTGACAGACAGACAGACAAAGCATAATGCTGAAAACAACATCTTTTAAAAAGCAAAGGAGTAAAACATTTACAGTGTACATTTTTTGTTTAAATGTGTGTGTGTGTGTGTGTGTGTGTGTGTGTGTGTGTGTGTGTGTGTGTGTGTGTGTGTGTGTATAGAGCTCCGCACATTTGCAAAGAAAAATCCCCTAAAATCAAAGGAGAAAGCAAACAGAGAAATATCATGAGACTTATTCAGGAATGGAGACAGAAAACCCCAAAGTATTACATACACACACATCAATAAAACAAAATGTATATATTTTCACTACAAAGCCTTTCTTTACATTCTCTTTCAGTTTCTCCCAGGGCATGAACTGGCACTTGTACACTTTGTACAGCCAACAACCACAGCGTGCAGGCTGGACAAAGGAGACCCCTACCTTTCCCACATGGCCAAGATGTCCGCGATGTACTCATAGCTCCGAATGAAACGCTCGTAAGCTCGGGTCACCTGGAACATTGAACATCATCTTCAACACGACCACCACCACTACTACTACTACTACACTACTACTACTACTACTACCACCACTACTACTACCACCACTACTACACTACTACTACTACTACTACTACTACCACCACTACTACTACAACACCACTACTCTTCTATGACTGCTTCTATTACTATCCTACAACTATACTAGCTAATATACATACACTACATGTTCCCACTACTACTTACATATAGGATAATCAAAACATACATAAACTTGTTCGTCTACTACTTCAACACACTCCATAAACACATACCTCCCACATACTACCCTCATGCTACACACTTGCACCCTTAGAATGCCACAACAATACTAACTCTATAATCAATACACCCACACTCCTATGGATGCTTCCTGGAATGTGTACAACTGATTTCGTTAATTTCAAACCCCTCCGGTACCCTGCCTCAAAGATAGGTAATCAAACAATACTCACACTCGTCAGTCGATGCTGCAAACAACCCAGTGTAAGCATCCTTAATAATACCTCCACACTCCAAGACATCCCTAAAGGCAATAGGTAATCATAATAATACCTCCACACTCCAAGGTACGATGCCTCAAAGGCAATAGGTAATCATAATAATACCTCCACACTCCAAGGTACGATGCCTCAAAGGCAATAGGTAATCATAATAATACCTCCACACTCCAAAGTACGATGCCACAAAGGCAATAGGTAATGCTGATATCGTAACCTCCACACTCCAAGGGGATGCCACAACAGCAATACTGATATCGAAACCTCCACACTCCAAGGGACGATGCCACAAAGCAATAGGTACTACTGATATCGTAACCTCCACACTCCAAGGGGATGCCACAACAGCAATACTGATATCGTAACCTCCACACTCCAAGGGGATGACACAACAGCAATAGGTACTACTGATATCGTAACCTACACACTCCAAGGGGATGACACAACAGCAATACTGATATCGTAACCTCCACACTCCAAGGGGATGACACAACAGCAATATACTGATATCGTAACCTACACGCTCCAAGGGGACGCCACAACAGCAATACTGATATCGTAACCTACCACCTCCAAGGGGATGACACAACAGCAATAGGTACTACTGATATCGTAACCTACACACTCCAAGGGGATGCCACAACAGCAATACTGATATCGTAACCTCCACGCTACAAGGGGATGACACAACAGCCGTGTCTGCAGACTGACCTCGTAGAGAGCCCAGCCCTCCACAGACTTGAGGCCGATCTTGCGGGCCACCTTCTCCAAGACGTCGATAGTGGTGTCCCTTGGCTGCAGGCTGACGGCTTTGGTCTTGCCGTCCATGAAGAAAACCTTGCAGATGATGGAGCACTGCTGCTGCACGCTCTGCAACACACAAGTGACATGTGGGTGAGTGATACGTCATGTGAGGATGTGCCCACCACACCACACATGTTCTCTTTAGGAAATCATAAAAAGGTAAAGGAGTCCCATAACCTATAAGATCGCAGGGGAGCGAGGCATCAGAGACCTCAGCTTCTCTAGGGGCCAGCATATTGAGGGCGGCGCCCATCTTCTCTCCCTTGCTGCTGTACCTTCCCTGACCCTAAAGAGGGCAGGTACCCATTTACAGCTGGGTTAACAGGGGGACTGTATTGAAGCCAAGGTGCACAAACAGTCACCCATCCAACTGGTAACCATGCTCGATGCTCTTTAAACTTGGCTGCAGGAAAGCGAGTGCTCCGACCACTGAGCTACCCCGCCCACTAGGAAATTACACAGGTTTTGAATTTCTTCTTCTTCTTCTCAGACAGCAAATGTTGTTGACTGTTATATGAGTGGAAATGTGTCGCGCTGCCATTAAGTGCCTGGTAAGTCAGGCCCAGTGCATCCAACTTCAGCATGGGGGAGAATTGTTATCTTTTAAGTCTTTCTGGGGGGAAAAAAGGAGAATGGACCAAGAAGGCAGGAAATAAACAAGACGGTGTGACAGGAAGAAAAGGAACAAGGCAGAAACGAAGAGAGGGATGGAAAAGAGGGAATTCCTAGCAAAGAATTTCCAGAAGGTGGAGATGCTATTTATACTGACAGGCCAGTTGGCATCCTCATGGGGGAATATTGATTTTGAAATAAGGTAGACATCAGTTGGCAGTGTTGGTGTTGGAAGAAAATGAAGACTTCAGAAATTTGACTCTGTCATTTATTTTTCTATGGAGAGAAATGAACAATACCAAGATTTTTCCAGTTGACTAAATCTTGCTGAAATCTAATATGGCACATTTTCTTTAAAAATAAACAACAACAACAAACAAACAAAACTGATGACAACAGCAACAACAACAAAAACCTAAACAAACAAAAACCCCAAACGAACCAAAACAAATAAAACAAAAAAGTCAAATGTCTATGGGGGTCACATATTCTATTTCACACCAGCAGCAATGTTGATGCTTAAACAGTACTCCACTTATTTTCCTGGTTTATATACAAGATAGTAATTGCGCACACTCACATGCACACTGCACACATGCGCTTGCATACATTGTCACACACACACACACACACACACACACTCACTCACTCACGGGGACTGGAAGTAAAAAAGCACATAAGTGCTTAATCCATTATCCTCGATATAAAAGGAAAAAAAAGAAAAAGAAAAACCTCTCTCTCTCACACACACACACATTCACTCACTCACTCAAGGGGACTGGAAGTAAAAAAGCACAAAAGTGCTTATTCCATTATCCTTGATATAAAAGGGAAAAAAACACACACAAAAACCTCTCACACACACACACACATTCACTCTCTCTCACACCCACAGAGCTTCCCACCGACACAGCCCCCAGTCCACGTGCAGTCCCCTAAGTGGCCATACCATGATCTCCATGGCTGAGGGGGGGTACTTTCTGGTGACCGCTCGTGGCGTGGTCAGGTGACTGTGACACATCAGGGCGTATCTCCCGATCACCGCATTGGAGCAGTTCTTCTTCACGTACGACAGCAGGTACTGAAACATGAAGCAGACGTCACACGTAACGAAGACTACACACATCAGTCATGGAATGCACTGTTTGTGGGAACTGAAAATATCTACTTACATTAAGTGAAATTTTGTGATCGCATTTTCCCTGTTATGCGCATTTCTTTTTTTAAACCGGAAAAATAGAACACATACACACATGCATGCATGCACACATGCATGCACGCACACACACACACACAAGTCACTGATTAACTGTTCATCTCTCTCTCCTCTCCATTACCTGTCTAATATAACTTTTTGGTGGAGATACTTGAAGGCTCACACACACACACGCATGCATGCACACAAACATCATTGAATCTATTTTATTGTTATGGGTAGTCGTAATAATGAAGTTGTATATTATTGACGAAGTTGTGGTAAAAATGTAGTTAGATAATATTGATGAAGCTGTTTTTTGTTCCTAGACAGATGGCTCGATGAAAAAAAAGCAAATGCATAACTTATTCAATGTACCCTCTAGAAATAAAAACTTGACTTGACACACACCACATCCACACACACAGGCAGCCAGTTTTGCCCCCACACACCAGCCAACAGCCACACTTCCTACAGAGACCCCAGTCCCTGCTGCCCATGTCGTGTCACACCACGTCACCACTGCGCTGCTGCTGTTACCTTGTGGAGGTTCTTGCTGGGGGAGAAGGAGGCGGTGCACAGACACATCAGCACCCAGGCTTGGCGCAGGCTCTCCACCTCCGCATTGTCGTTGGTCTGGCGGATCAGCTGGCACAGGATCTCGTCGCGCAGCTCGATGCGCTCGATGCCGCTGCGCACCACGTACTGCACGGTGGCCAGGGCCGCCTCGTCCTTCAGCTCCTCACGGATGTACTTGGTCAGTTCCTGCAGCACACAGCCACCCAGAGGTAAAACCCCTTCTGCTTTTGGAAAGAGTAGGCCATTGTGTGCCAGAGGGAACGGATGAAAAAATGTACAAACTGCATACACACAGGGACTGGATGTAAAAAAAACAATGAGTGCTTATTCCATTATCCTCAAAATGAAAGAACAGAATAGATTCCCCAAGTCAGAATGCGGCTGCCTTCATGACAGGCAAAAATCTCGCCATTGGTGAACCTCAGAACTCTAGCCAAGGCATGAAAAAAAACAATTACTGTTGTACCACTTTTGTATTTTCCATTCACATAACAAAATACAGTTTAGTAATACTTGTGGCATGATGATTTTTTTTCTAGGAACTCGTGTCATTCATTGCAATCATCCCTGCAGTCAGAATACTGCTGCCTCCATGACGGGCAAAAGCGACTGATACGCAAAAATCTCACCATTGGTGAACCTCGGAGCTCTAGCCGAGGAACGAGAAGGAAAAACAATCATTGCAATCACTTGTCACACTGATATTCCAGAGCAGCAGTTTCCTCCAGCTGACAAAAACAACACATGAACAAAACACCCAGCCTTTTAAACTGTGTCTGTTTATCTGGAAGCTTTATCTACACAGGTAAAGACCTTTTACTAAGCATCCTTGTTCTGATTTTAGTTGGTCGATCTTCTATGAAATTGTTTTCAGTAAAAACAATATTTAAAAAATCCTGTTTCAATGTACATCGGAACCTTCTACTAGCACAACGTGTATTGATCACCATCATCGACAGCCAGTGCTGTATTATACAATACAGGACACTCTGTTTTCACGCCATGTTCTGTCAGACAAGGCCGCAGCCGCACCTTGAAGATGTTGCAGGCGATGTGGATGTTCTCCGTGTCGTGCAGGTGGATGAGGGAGGTGGGCATCAGCCCGGTCTTACAGTAGCGCAGCATCTCCTCCCGCGACAGGTACTCCTGCTTGACACACAGCACACACCACACTCACCTGTTTGCTTCTGGAAAACTGCAAATGTCACAGTCACCTGTTTGCTTCTGGAAAATGCAAATGTCACAGTCACCTGTTTGCTTCTGTAAAAATGCAAATGTCACAGTCACCTGTTTGCTTCTGTAAAATGCAAACGTGACGGTCATCTCTTTGTGCCTGTAAAACTGCAAATGTCACAGTCACCTGTTTGCTTCTGTAAAATGCAAAACGTCACAGTCATCTCTTTGAGCCTGTAAAACTGCAACATGTCACAGTCACCCCCTTGTGTCTGTAAAACTGCAAATGTCACAGTCATTTCTTTGTGCCTGTAAAACTGCAACATGTCACAGTCATCTGCTTGTGCCTGTAAAACTGCAAATGTCACAGTCATCTTGTGCCTGTAAAACTGCAAATGTCACAGTCATCTTGTTTCTGTAAAACTGCAAATGTCTCAGTCATCTCTTTGTGTCTGTAAAACTGCAAATGTCACTGTCATCTCTTTCTGTCTGTAAAACTGCAAATGCCACAGTCATCTTCTTTCCGTAAAACTGCAAATGTCAGTCATCTGCTTGTGTATGCAAAACTGCAAATGTCGCAGTCATCTGCTTGTGTCTGTAAAACCGCAAATGTCACAGGTATCTGCTTGTATATGCAAAATTGCAAATGTCACAGTCATCTGCTTGTATATGTAAAACTGTAAATGTCACAGTCATCTGCTTGTACATGTAAAACTGTAAATGTCACAGTCATCTGCTTGTATATGTAAAACTGCAAACGTCACAGTCATCTGCTTGTGTCTGTAAAACTGCAAACGTCACAGTCATCTGCAAAACTGCAAATGTCACAGTCATCTCTTTGTGCCTGTAAAACTGCAAATGTCACAGTCATCTGCTTGTGTCTGTAAAACTGCAAACGTCACAGTGATCTGCAAAACTGCAAATGTCACAGTCATCTCTTTGTGCCTGTAAAACTGCAAATGTCACAGTCATCTCTTTGTGTCTGTAAAACCGCAAATGTCACAGTCATCTGCTTGTGTCTGACAAACAGGAAATGTAACTTAAAAAACCAACAAACAAGGACAAACTTTGAAAGTGGCCTGAAATTATAACTGAGAAAGAGTCTATCAAAATGATGACCAAAAGCTGTGTTTTGTTGGGTTTTAATAAATGATATTACTACTGACACAGACAAAAATGACATGCACAGACACTTACAGCAACGACAGGCAACCAGCTTATACTCTGCCTATCAAAACTTAAAGCTAGTCATGTTAACTACATACTCATACATGAACACTTTAATGCGTGCTTGTGGTTGGCTGTTCTCTTGAGGTATTTTCAAACTGTAAGATCGGCTCAGTCCAAACAGACCAAGCTCAAGCCCTTGTTACTTACAATATCACTCCACTAAGAATCCAGGTAAATAAATTCATGCAGCTATGTGTACAGCCAGCCCTTGAGTGGAAACCAAGGTTCTGTGTGTGAACACATGCAGAGCATCTAGCACACACGTTAAAACCCTATCCACCTTTGATAGAAGAGTAGACCAGCAATGGCCAGTGGCAGATGATGACAGATATACCCAGCATGCACCATGCTACCTGCAGAGAGATGCGCTCCACCAGGTGCTTCCTGCCCATGACACACAAGCTGGGAAAATTCAGCGCAGCGCTCCAGGCACTTCACCAGGAGTTAAAAAGACAATAAAGTGAAGTCAGCTATGTGCACAACAAGCCGAAGACTGCTGTGAGCAAACCAGGGCTTGTTTTAGTAAGCTGTTCCTGCTCTTTTCCCATGTCACTACCACGATGTATCCACTCCCCCCCCTCCCCCACAGAAAGCACCGCACACTCACAGAGCTGATGGACTGCTTGCGTTTCTTCAAGCTCTTCATGATGGTGCCCCCGGAGTCCCGCTCATGGTCGTTGAAGAACTTGTCGGCGTAGTCCATGATGTCAAACACGCCGTCCAAATCCAGATCGCCGGCCTCGTTGGAGGATGCGGACTGGGGGCTGACCAGGTCTGGGGGCGACGGCTGCTCCAGCATGTGCACTAGCCGCTCGTGCGTGCCGGGCGACAGCTGACCCATGTCGGCCGTGGCCGCGGCCGAGCAGTTGGCCTGCATCTGGGCGTTGATCTGCGCCTGGTCCAACCGCAGCGCCATGGAACCGCGAGAGCCTCGGGAATTCTGGGAAGGGGAGGGGGACGGGGGCAGGGGGGGCGGGGTGACCTTGCTCTGGGCCAAGGCCTCGGCCAGGCTGGCGCGCCGCACGACCTCGGACAGCTCGGCGTAGGGGTTCTCCACCTCAGAGTCCTGCATGGCCGGGGGTATGGGCGGGGGAGGGGGGATGGTCAGACAGGGGCCGGGGGCAGGGGCGGAGGGGGGGGAGGGCGCCGGTGGCAGCGGGAAGATCCTGCATGTTGTCACCAGGGGCGGTGGTGGCAGGTCTTCCCCTTCACCCGGGAATGGCGGGGGGGTGGAGGAGGAGGAGGAGGGGGGGCACCCCCAGGAGGAGGGGTGGTGGTGGTGGGGTGGGGTGGTACCCCTTCTCCTGCTGCAGGCATGGGAGGGGGAGGGGGGGGGGGGGGGGGGGGAGTGAGGGGGGGGAGGGGAGAGGAGGGGGGGGGTCGAAGGAGAGGCTGCCCCTCCAGGCTGCGGTCGAGCGCGCACGGGAGGAGGAGGTGCGGTGGGGGGGCTCCGGCCCTGGCAGCGGCTAGCAGCCCTCGTAGCACCCCGCCGCCACCGGGGAGGAGGGCGTGCTCTCGTCAAAGGGGGCAATACTCTGGTCCACCTTCCGCAGCGCGTTCTGGATGGCGTGCTCCTCCAGGTAGGCACACTCCTGCCACACAACAACAACAATAATAATAATGTATGGAATTTATATAGCATATATACACAACAAGGAGACAGGCGTGGTGAGGCCAGTGAGCGAGAGAGATACGATACTGGTGGGGGGTGGACAGTTACATCGGCAACATCTGCAGGATTCTGCTTTTGTGAACGCTCAGACACTAACTATTCTTTTCTGTCATATGAGCAAAAATGCACTGCACTGCCATTAAGTGCCTGACATGTCAGGCCCAGTGCATCTGACTCCAGTGTGGGATAGAATGGTCATCTTTAAAGTCTTTCTGGATATAAAAAAAAAAGGTAGGAGAATGGACAAAGAAGGCAGAAAATAGACAAGAAGGTGACAGGAAGAAAAGGAACAAGGCAGAAAGAAAAGAGAGGGATAGAAAAGAGGGAATCCCTAGCACAGAGTTTCCAGAAGGTGGGGATACTATTTATACCAACGGCCCCTGGCATCCCCACGTCAGAATCTGCAGGGTTCGATGAGAGAGATAACGGTGGGTGGGGGCTGGACAGTTAACCAGGCAGGGAACACCTGCAGGATTCATAGACATGGCAGCAGCTACAGCTGGCATGTATTTGCTGTTTCCTAAAACAAATCAACTCTGACTACATTTAAAAGCGTTTTGATTTGTCTTTGCAAGATATAGCTCTATATAAATTCCATTTATGATAGTACTATTATTATTTAAACCATGAAAATCTCACTTCTGAGTCGTTTATGTTAAGTTCTTGATCATCAAAATGGTCAACACTAATGAACTGCAGTCAAATGTAATGAACTGCAGTCAACAGTAGTGATGAACTGCAGTCAACAGCAGTGAACTGCAGTCAACAGTAGTGAACTGCAGTCAACAGTAGTGATGAACTGCAGTCAACAGCAGTGATGAACTGCAGTCAACAGTAGTGAAGTGCAGTCAACAGTAACAAACTGCCGTCAACAACAACAATAAACTCCAGTCAACAGTAACAAACTGCAGTCAACAACAACAATAAACTCCAGTCAACAGTAACAAACTGCCGTCAACAACAACAATAAACTCCAGTCAACAACAACAATAAACTCCAGTCAACAGTAACAAACTGCAGTCAACAATAACGAACTCTAAGTCAACACTTAAAGGAACTGTCATCACCACCACCAACAACAACAACAAATTCTAACCAACACACATTCCCAGCAGCAGCCGCCCCAAACAAACACACACCACCAAGCGTTACCCCCCACACACACACACACACCACCAAGCGTTACCCCCCCCCCCACACACACACACACACCACCAAGCGTTACCCCCCTACACACACACACCACCAAGCGTTACCCCCCTACACACCCCCACCTTCTCCGTCTCTGTCCACAGCAAGTCCAGCTGCTCAAACTGCTGGTTGATGGCGTCCAGTGCCTGCGCTTTCTCCGGCTCCAGGGCACGCAACTCTGCTTTCTCTTCCTGCAGGAAGTGGAACATCTCGTCCAGGTCAAGGCTGTTGGGCGACACTGGCGGCTTGTGATTGGTCCACATGGACTCAATCAGGTGGGTCAGCGACTCCAGCTCCATCTGCGATTGCCTGGAAACGCAGAGAGTCTTGTCTGTGTCAATCAGTTCACTTCACTTCATGATCATCACAGCGTGAGGAGAATGGTGGATGAGAACGGAGACATTCTGAACTAAGATGTCATTAGTAAATGATTTCAAACAGTGCAATGATACTCGCAGTGAGAAATAGTTCATTCATTTATTGGATGGCAGTGTTACATGATACAATGCTATATTTCACAAAGACAATGTCTTGACTCTGCCTGAGAAGTCAAGGGGCACTGACCTGACTTCTGCCTGAGAAGTCATGGGGCACTGACCTGACCTCTGCCTGAGAAGTCATGGGCACTGACCTGACCTCTGCCTGAGAAGTCTTGGGGCACTGACCTGACCTCTGCCTGAGAAGTCATGGGGCACTGACCTGACCTCTGCCTGAGAAGTCATGAGCACTGACCTGACCTGCCTTCTTCCAGTCATGGTCAAGGTGAAGCCTACTGGCGGACCCTACCTACCTACCCTTCAGCCTCTCTATCAACTCCAGGGGTCAAGGAATCTTTCTCCAAAACCTGATGGTCCCTGGCCACAAACACTCTGAGGAGATCTATACATTCTGTAGTTGATGGGTGTGGAATAGCTGTGAGATTATGACCCAGAGATTATTTCCAGTGTCATCAGTTCTAAACGCTTTCTGGGATAAGGAATCAAAGGGAAAGGACGGGGTTGTGTCTCAAGAAGTTAAAGCCTGTAAATGATGACAAGATCCTTTCTAGCATAAAGAAATTCAAGAAGAAAACATTATAAAAGACACTGACGGATGCTGCAGCCAAACAGCTAAGGCCATTCCACTTCAATTCCATAGGTCCATGAAGTCATGGGTTCAAATCTTGGCAGTGTCTGGTGAATTAAGGGTGGGGCTTTTTATGATTTCCCAGGTCAACTTCAAGTGCAGACCTGCCAGTGCTTTAACTCCCTTCATGTATATACACATGCAGAAGATCAAAATTGAATGTTAAAGATCCTGTAATTCATGTCAGCATTCAGTAGGTTAGGGAAACACGAACATACCCAGCATGCATTCCCAAAGCTGGAATCCAGCTACCTTCATAGTGGGCAGGGGGGGGGGGGGGGGGGGGCAGGGAGAGGAAACTGTCACATATGCAAAATGTCACCATTGGTGAACCGCAGAGCTCTAGCCGAGGAACAAAAACAAGAAATACAGTAAAACAAGATCTTTATCTTCAACACTTCTTCAAGCCCAAAGAAGCCTCAGTTGTCTGACATCTGTGCACATGTGTGTGATAAAAACTGACAAAGCTTACAGACAGACTGCCATGGCAGAAAGCTCTTTGAGGCAGAGGGCATACAAAATCATAACAAAATTAAACAACATGCCCAGTATTTTCTTACTTGATTTAAAAAACAACAACATAAAACTGAAGAATACATGCATGATACTGAAACATACACGCACGCACGCACACACACACACACACACACACAAAACTTCTAATCTATCTCATCTATCTCCTGAAATGAAGAAAAGGAATATCATGATCATGCAAACAAAAAAAATACATCATTGCAAAATTCCACAATTTTTTGTCTGACACTCTTTACATAAACATCATCCTCACCATCATCATCAACATCTAAAACAGATACATCAGCAATCAAATCAACAATAACTGTATAAAATCAAGAAATCAACCCTCCCATCAACAACAACAGCAGTAGCAGCAAAAGTGCAGAACTCGGCCATCCAATGCTGGTGACAATCCCTGGAATGCCCCAGGCCCCACAGCTGTCTGCACGTTGCCCGCCCTGTCCTCTGTCACTCCCTGCTCTTCAGCACACCCGTCCCTTTCATAATGTTGTTGTCTTCTCCGCTCTTTCTCCACCCCCCCCCCCCCCCCCCGCTATGCCCTGAAGCATGGTGTACACAAGGCCGGAAGATCTGGTCATGTGTGTGACCTCCCATCCTGGTCTTTGCTTTGGCTCACTCTGGTAACAACAGATCTTCAGGAAGACCAATGGCTGGCTAACTACTTCTCTTTGTTTCCTCAGTGGCAGCGTTGTCTTTCCACCATGAAGAAAAGGCTTACATGAGACTCAAAAGCTTCCATAAAGAAGATAGGTTAATCCTGCTACTACAATTGTCAAATACTCCCCTCCCTGCAAATTATCAATTGTTGAATTCAAGAGTTCAGGTTAAAAAAAAATTTTTTTTAAAGAAGGGTAACTCCTAAAACTAACATTGTCAAATACTCCCTTCCCTGCAAATCATTAAATCTGGTACCCGATATTCCAGTTTCATAAATGTTTATGATATATTCCCCTGGGTATGTCAAAAGGACGGGACACCGACAATCAAACTTATATCTGCTGCTGGTTCATTCCTTGTCCTCGATGCCCCATTGCTGCAGAGTTCCTCTGATGACGATGTTTCACTGTGCTGTTTCCCTTTGGGGCTAAGTGTGGCCAACACCTTTCATCCTGGAGGCACACGCCCCTTCAGGCAAGGGCTGGTAGCAGGTGAAGGAGCAGAGCCGGCAGCTGCCCTGGCTAGCTAGATGCTATGGCCTCACTGCAGGGGCTCCTTGACACTCACTCATCACTGGCCATTTTCTTCACGTCCTTGTGTGAGAATACAGCTCTCTTGCTCACAACATGCCCTCATGCTATGTCTTCAGCACAGGGCTCAAGCTCTGGCACAGAAGGTATGGTGCTTCAGCCTGTTGTTGATATTGTCGTTGCTACAAAGGCAGATTCAGTGTCTGATACATGATGATTCCAAGCAGTCAGTATCCTGTAGGCTTTTTCTTCTTTGTCGAGCACTCAGACAGCAACTTTGTTTTTTCAGTCAGCAGCTATTGTTGTTTGTTGTATGAGCGAAAATGAGTTGTGCTGCAGTTAAGCGCCTGACAAGTCAGGCCCAGTGCATCTGACTTCAGCTTGATCCTGTGGTCTCAATACAGTTACAGATGAAAACATCCCATGGCATGTTAACATCCATAGTAGAGTCTTATCAAAAACTACATAGATCTGTGAATAAGATACATTGACAGACATCTAGGGATGGGGGGGGGAAACCAGCCTAAACTAAAGAACCATACAGAGAAACTACTGAATTAAAGGATATAGCCCTCCCTTCCAACCCATGCATAATGACACAAATAAACCCCCCCCCCCCCCCCCCCCCCCCCCCCAAAACACCCATCAATCAAAAACAATCAATCAGTTTGCACAGTTGCTGTAGAATTAAATGAATCTATCTATTTCATCAGCAAAGTACTTTACAAAGGCAATGATAATTACAGTACTAATAGTAACAAGTAATAGCAAAAGGTGAGAGAGGGAGAGAGAGAGAGAGAGAGAGAGAGACAGACAGACAGACAGAGAGAGCTTTCAAACAAACTATAACAACAACAAAAACCCCAAAAATGTTGAACAATAACTACAAATAATTTGTCTGTTGACAGCCACAGCCATTCATCTCCATACATAAAGATGCATGGAGATGTATGGTTGTGGCTCTCAATAGACAAACTGTAAAAATGCACAGAAAAACGCGATGTACAAATCTTCACCAACTGAGCCATCTTTGAAAAAGTTAAAAAACAACAAAACATTTAAAGTATACATGAAGCAGAAGACACAGGGGAAAAATTCACAGAAGAAAAAAACAACCCACCCAAATTAGCAGAGAGACAGACAGACAGAAGTGACTGGACCTTTTTCAACAGACTATATTTCTGGACCTTTTTCAACAGAGTATATTTCTGAATTTGAATTACGTACACATGAAGCAATGGATGACAACAATAAGCAGCTCAGGGGGGAAAAAGAAAATAATTTATTATCTCTTCATATCTTTGCGTTATGCGTTGATTTTGTATGGTGCTGTAAGATTTGTGATGACATGTTGGATATTCAATCTTTTCATTATTCTTTCGTGCGACATGTTTTGAAATGATAAAGTATTTGATTTGAATTGCCTGTTGGGTGTGTTGTTGTCGCCTCGATTTTATGACTGTTCACTCAAAATGATATTAGACGTGTGTGTGTGAGAGAGAGTGTGTGTGTATGTGTAAGTGTGTGTTGTGCATGCATGTGAAAGAGGGAGAGATATGAGTAAGTGTGTGTGTGTGTGGGTGGAGTGGGTGTGGATGTGTGGGCGGGTGGGGTGGGGTGGGGTGGGGGTGGGGGATGCTTGCAGACATATGCACAAACACAGGGGCCACAAAAGACATTTGGACAAAACACATAACCACGTACACACACACATAACCACATACACTCACATAACCACACACATCTTTAAAAGGCAAATGATGACTCAGGGGAACGCTAGCTGATGTGTTTGTCATCACTGACCCGACTGCCAATGAAACAGTGCGCTGGGACAGCATGATATCCCCATTCACACAACAACAGTCCAAGTATTCAAATATTTCATGTACTGTCTGCTGGGATGAATACTGCTTTAGTCTTGAATTATTCATGATTCTATATTACTGGCTGAAAAGTTGACTTTTGCCTGAATTATTCATGATTCTAGATTATCAGCCGACAATTTTGCAAACCATATGATTTTCTTTTTCAGCCATTTAGTTCATCTTTTTTGATTGCCACAAGTAATATTGGAGAAAACCTTACTTTCACTTATGTTATTTAATCAGATATTTATTTTTGAAAGATGAAACCAAAATGGAGCACCTACCCATCTGAAGATGCCATGCTTATTTCTTTTTCCCATTATTGATTAATATTTATACATGTGTTTCCATCAAGTGCATTAGCTCACAAAGCAGAAACTGACTTTTTTTTTCTCCTGTGATAAAACCTTTGAGGCTTTTTCTTCCTTTTACTGGAAAGTCGGGGTATTTCTATGACCAATTTTTTTTTTTAATGGATTTTGCATAACATACATACATCTATACATATATATGTATGTATATATATATATATATCTATATATATATATATATATATATATATATATACACACATATATATATATATATCTATATATACACACACACACACACATATATATATATATATATATATATATATATATATATATATATATATTCAACAACAAAAAACTGACATTACCAGGTGGTATATACATATACATTATACAATATTTATACATCTGCACACAGGAAGTGGATGATTACCAATGACAACACAATAGACTATACTCCATTTCTGTAACATTAAAAAAAAAAGAAGGAAAAAAGATGTTTACCACACATGAAAAAAAAGGCAATTAAAAAAAAATCCATGCATAGAAATGATAGCTTTTACATGTATAACAACAACAAACTTTGTTCAACCAAACAAAACAAAAACTCCACTCCTAGACATTCTTAGTCAGTCTCCAGTATCTATGTGACCTTACAAATAAAACTTCTCAGAAAAATGAATGAACAAAGAAACTAACCCTAAAACAAAACAAAACAAAACAAACAAAGCGTGCACAAAACTGACTGCTGCAACACATGATAAAAATTCTCCTGTAACGAACACAAGAAGTGCTAAATGATCTTGTTTAAAACAAGGAAAACAAAGCACAACAAATCCATGAAAGTAGTACACACACCAAAAAACACCTGGCAAAACTCAAGCTGAAAATTGACGACGCCATCCATCACAAAAATCAGAGCAATAGCCAACAATTTTCCAACAACAATTTGTTTAAGTAAAAAGGAAGAAGAAAAAAATGTAAAAACCCAAACACTAGAAACATGCGTCCATGAAAACACCAATGACACGATCAACAAAAACACTGCGCGGAGAGAAGGAAGAAGAAGGAAAAACAACGGTTAAAAACAGCCGGTCACCTCAGCAACACAAGCCAGGAATCCCGTTTGCGGGGCTTTCTGTAAACACAATGTCTGCCACTGTCAGTCCCGTCTCTACACCAGACTCTGACAACTAACTCAACACTGCTATGTGGAACAAACTGCTGCTGCCCTACTGATGATGAACAAAAAAACACAGACAGTTAGAAAAATCCAAACCCTTCATTCCTAACACTGGTCTGTACATACATGAAAAAAGCTTTCTGCCTGTGTAGTAAAATGAAGTTACTTTTTTTTAAATAAAAAAACAAATACTGTTAATAGTTATGAAAGAATTTATCATTCCAAATAAAGTAGGAACAAATCCCCTGCCTAAATACTGTAAAAGAAAAACATGGCTTCCCTTTCCTAACACTTCAGAGAAAAGTCATTCCTTCTGCATATTGAACAAGACATGAACTAATGCCATCCCAACATTGTCAAACATGGCTACCTTTAGTCTTTATCATTTTGCTTTCCTAAGAAAACCTTGGAAGTTGTATACATCTGGAGGATTTCTGTGATACTCCATTATGTAATGAGTCCCTCATTCCAGCACTGTCATCACTGAATACAATTATGTGATGTTTATATGTGATGTACCTTCAACTGATCTTTCAAACAAAACACCTAAAAAACAAAATCATTCTCAGCTCGAAACAAGGTGGCATGTTGCCGCTGCCTGTGCCCTGGCTGAGCCAGTGCCTTGGTTCAACATCACGACAACAGCGTCGTTTCCGCCAGACCTTCCTCGTCACAACAGTCAGGGTGTCTTTCACCACAGTTTCCAGAACATAACTTTTCTTAGTTTTTAAATTCAGTTTTAAAATATCTGCATCGGTATGAAAAATGCAAACTCTGATACAGGATTAAAATCAAAGATAAGAACATCCCCAAATATAGACATTTTCTTTCCAAGGTACAAGAGTCTTGACGTATACATGTATATATATATATAACACCTTTTTCTCCACATGATCTTGTAAAACCTCTTGCTATTAATCAAAATCAACCAAGTTTTGTTAGAAACAAATATTGATCCTACTCATCGTCAGCCAATCTAAAATAGCTTTCCCCTTTAAAAAAAAATTTCTAAATCTTTAATTTGAGGATGAAAAATGCAAACTTTGATACAAGATTAAAAACAAAATTCATTAGAAAGGAAAGTTCTAGGTGGTGTTTCATTATCTGTCCCTGGCAATTCTACACCTTGACTTCTCTTCTCTTCTCCTCATTGTCCTATCATCCCTATTTCTGCTGCTGCATTTAACATTTGTCTTTGTATACTTTCTCTGTTCTGTTCACCCTTCATCATGCCACATTCTATAATGACTCAAGAATGTGGAGAACCCCACATGGAAACTTTTGCAACCAATGAATGACACATCTTGTTTTAACTGCAGCTGAGTCCACCCCCCCCCCCCCCCCCCCCCCAACGCCCCTCCCTCTTCCCCCTCCCCCCCTCTCAGCCCATGGCTTGCAGAGGCACTGTGTGTGACTACAGGCAGAACTGAACTGAAGGAAGCTCCATTCCATCACACGCCACACACACACAGACACAGACAGACACACAGAGACCAACAGAAAGCACTGCACAATACTCTGCGATACCTTTGGCACAACTGGTCCAGTGATGATCTGTTGGATATCAACAAACATCAACATTTTTATACACAATGGTGCAATTGTTATACGCACATTAGTGTCTTTTTAATCAGAAACAATCATAACTTCACATATATAAAACCCAAAGACAATTCCCAGTCTCTTGGAATACCAAATAACATCTAGTTTTTCTTCACAGCACATGGTGTTCGGTTTTTAATCGGACACTGTCACCACAGTAGGTGTACATATTCAAACATACAGTCCAATGCTGAAAACAGAAATAGGAAGGGGAGGGGAGATATTGTGTGTGTGTGTGTGTGTGTGTGTGTGTGTGTGTGTGTGTGTGTGTGTGTGTGTGTGTGTGTGTGTGTGTTGTTTTGACCCTTGTTGTTGTATGTGTACAAAGAAAGGATCATAAGATATACCGTAACCACACTCGCACACTTAAACACCAAAGAATGCTGAATAATAGGCATATCAGCATTCTGTGCAGTCTTGCCTAAGTCAGCCACCTTTTTATTTAAACCCTCATTTTTCAAATAACCATACAGATCAATGCATCAATCATACTCCTCACAAAAAATGTCAAGAGCTCTTATCTATTAGTAGTGTAAGAGACAAAGAGAAAGAAAGCACCCCAGGCTTCAAACAGAGTAACACCCAAAGACAAAGATTATCTTTAAAAAATATTTTAAAGCATTGCTAGAATCTTGTTAATTCTATTGACTACATAAATGGATGGATGGATGAATTGATGGATGGATGAATGGATGGATCATCATTGATGGATGGATGGATGGATAAAGATAACTTATGAATAATTCTTTTAAGGTTATGAATGAATGAATCAGTCAATCAATTTAGTTGAATGAGTAGGTAACATGTTGCAACAACAAACATCTTTATATTTCTATGATGAACAATGGAAACAGTACATTAAAAAAAAAATGACAAAGGGAGATAGTGGGATAGTGGAGAGGTGATGTATATGTCACTGCTCCGCAACAAATAAACAAAGCAAAAAAACAAAACAAAAAATAATAGGTTTCTTTACATCAGCTCTCAAGTGTCCTTTTCTCAAATAGGCAACAACAACAATCATCATCATCATCATCATCATCATCATCTCTTCTTCTTCATCATCATCACCATCAATGAAACGGATCAACCTTTAAGCAAACAAACAAATGTACACCCCCACTCATCCAATCAGTCAGTTCTATGTACATGTTTCCACACAGCACACAGCTCACTGTACAAGCAAAGCAAAGTTTAAAAACAAAAAACACAAACAAACAAAAAACACAAACAAACAAAAAAGGCACCTCTCTTCTTCAAAGAGAATCAATACTCAATCTTGCCTCCAAAACATTTCCCCACCAATTCTTCCTTGCCATGCTTTTTTTCTTTCTTTCTGCATTTCTCTGGTCTGTGGGGACTTTTTATTTTATTCTTTCTCAGAGATGGGGAAAGGGAGAGAGAGAGAGAGAGGTGTAAGAAGCTGGGGAGAGAAATGGACATGCACTCGGGCAACTTTTTGTATTCTGTAGGTTTGGTTGGGTGTGCACGCATACACGCACACAGGTACACGCGCATGCACACGCACACACATATGCAGGTACACATGCATGCACACTCCCCCCTCCCACCTCCCTCCCTCTCTCTCTCTCTCTCCCTCTCTCCCCCTCCCTCCCTCCCTCCAGCCATTCTGTGCATATTTTCATCAAAGCCTGGGGTTGTCTGGCAAGGGAGATTTAGTCTTTATACACTGTGGCTGCTGCTCATGGCTGAGCTGAGCCAAACTGGTCAGGCTGTGGGTTTGGTTTTGTACAGCAGGATTTGTCCTCTACACTTTCTTCCTTCCATACACCATACTTACTTTGGAGGGTTTTTTCTGTTGTAGATAACACCACCACAAGGTAATCATAAAAGATAGGGTTGACAAAGCTTTTGAAAATATTATAATAACAAATAGTCAGTTTTTATAATACTCTGTGTAACTTTTTTCCCTTCAGTGCTCTCCCCCCCCCCCCCCCCACCCCACACCCCTTGCAGTTTGGAACAATTCCCTGATGGGCAGTTCAATAAAAGCTTCTTTCTACACTGTATACATGTAACATCTCTCAGTCTTCACCACACTGAACATCGTCACACCACACCCACACCTCACATCAACACATCACAAACCACACTACACCATACCTCAACATATCACAACACTTTCCTTCCACACCACCCACACCTAACCCTCACCTTACCACACCCACACTCCCTCCACTACACTCCTTCCCACCATACACCACACCACACAAAAAAAAAAACACAACAGAGCCCTACCAAAAAACAAAATAAAACCCAAAAAAACTCCAACTTCCCTCTCCTCTCCCCTTCCCCAGAAAACAAACAAACAACAACAAAAACACCCCTCCCCCCAAAACAACAACAACCACCCAACCCACAACAACAACCCAACAACAACAACAACCAGCCACCAAACCAACCCCCCAAGAGCAGAGAGGGCTACTGACTTGAGGGACTCCTCGATGGCCAGCTCATCGGCGGCCTCCTTCTCCCTGTCCTTCCTCTCCTTCTCCAGCTCCTCCTGCCGCTTCCGCTCCTCCTCCTCCCGCTTCTGCACCCGCAGTCTGGCCGCTAACCGCCGCGCCAACGTGCCCCGCAGGTGAGTCTGTGTGTGGGCAGAGACAGAGACAGAGAGAGAGAGAACAGAGACGAGGAGAAGAGAGAGACAGAGCAGAGATGCTGGGATGAGTGATGTGAGTTTTATGGGTTTTTTTGTTTGGTTGGGGTTTTTTTAGTATGGGTGTGTGTTTGTTTTTGTGCAGCAGCTGTTGTGGCTGTGAATGATTTCATTGATGAGAGGTCCTCCTTGCTTCTCTCACAGCTGTTAATACACTCACAGGCAGACTGACAGACAGACAGACTGATGGACTGATGGACTGATGACGGATGAGTAGACAGACAGAAACAGACAGAGAGGGGAGCAGAGGAAAGGAAAAAGGAGGACAGCAAGAGAGAAGATGAGGGGATGGAGAGGAGGAGGAGAAGAGAGAGAAAAGAATGAACTGACCAATTGATTCATCATGCCTGTACCTATTGACAACAAAATAAGGAGGGAAGGGGGTTGTTACACACGACCTTCTTGTAAATACACAATATGAATGAAGAGAGAGAGCGATTGCACATATTTAAGCATATCCTAAGTGGCTTTAAATATTCATCATTCCTGATTTAAATCTACTTACCCCCACCCACTTTATAATGCCCACTATCTGTAAAGCACAAAGCATACTTCCACATGCAGTAACAATGAATGGCATAATGATCGACATTGACTGCAATCTGAAAGACCATTCACTGACTTACTATCATAAATAAAATAAAGCGCTTAAGACACAAAGGGAACTCCATTCACCTTCAAGCTGATCTAATAAAGCCTACCATCACTGACTGTAACACTGACCTTGTCACAGCACTTTACCTGATCTGACACTGACTGTAACACTGACCTTGTCACAGCACTTTACCTTATCTGACACTGACTGTAACATTGACCTTGTCACAGCACTTTACCTGATCTGACACTGACTGTAACACTGACCTTGTCACAGCACTTTACCTGATCCACACTAACTGTAACACTGACCTTGTCACAGCACTTTACCTGATCCACACTGACTGTAACACTGACCTTGCCTGCTCTACAACACAGAAGCCAGAGCAAGACGGTTTGTCAGTACAGGTGATTTTTGGTTTCTGTCCTTGGCAAGAGCTCCAAGGTTCACAAATGGTCAGATTTTGCATATGCGCCTTTTTTTGCCCACCATGAAGGTAGCCACATTCCGACTTCAGGGATTGTTCAATGAAATAACTAAGACATAATACAACACAATGAAGCATCTGCTACCAACCCAAAAAACCAAAAATACAATAAAGTGTCTGCTACACGCATGGCAATGAGCAAGCATTTTACCTGCAAGACGACGGCCGCTCTACGCTTGCGCAGGTAGGCCAGGCGAAGTCTGAACGACCTGAAGCTGTCCTGCAGAATGAGGGCGGCCTCCCTCGTCCTCAGGAACTCTGACAACACACAGCACAACACACACCACCATGACAACACACACCACCATGACAACACCCCCAAACACACCACACCAGACACACAAGTGGCAGGAAAGGGGGGGAGGGGGGGGGGGGCTATAGAATATTAATTCAGGTGGAATCCTGAAGTCATTCTTGTCAGGTATAACTAACGCTTGATTTTGGTTTCTTTGTTTCTCTGGTTTTGGGGGTTAGGATTTTTAAAAACATATTCAAGACAACATATCAAAAAGAGACTGAAAAATCTGCATAAATGGACTGAGACTGTATGAGAGTAAAGTACTTTTTGGGGGGACTGATATTGTCTGATATCTCAGCAACTTTTCCAGACAATACCAATACACATACATTAATCAGAACTGTTGTCACCCCACAGCCTGATGCCTGCAGCTGTCCCCTCCCCACAGCCTGCAGCTGCCCCCTCCCCACAGCCTGATGCCTGCAGCTGCCCCCTCCCCACAGCCTGCAGCTGCCCCCTCCCCACAGCCTGCAGCTGCCCCCTCCCCACAGCCTGCAGCTGCCCCCTCCCCACGCCTATGCCTGCAGCTGCCCCCTCCCCACAGCCTGCAGCTGCCCCCTCCCCACAGCCTGATGCCTGCAGCTGCCCCCCTCCCCACAGCCTGGCACTGCCCCCTCCCCACAGCCTGATGCCTGCAGCTGCCCCCTCCCCACACTGCAGCTGCCCCTCCCCACAGCCTGCAGCTGCCCCCTCCCCACAGCTGATGCCTGCAGCTGCCCCCTCCCCCACAGCCTGCAGCTGCCCCCTCCCCACAGCCTGCAGCTGCCCCCTCCCCACAGCTGCCCCTCCCCACAGCCTGCAGCTGCCCCCTCCCACGCCTGCAGCTGCCCCCTCCCCACAGCTGCAGCTGCCCCCCTCCCCACACTGACGCCTGCAGCTGCCCCCTCCCCACAGCCTGACGCCTGCAGCTGCCCCCTCCCCACAGCATGCAGCCCCCTCCCCACAGCCTGCAGCTGCCCCCTCCCCACAGCCTGCAGCTGCCCCCTCCCCACAGCCTGCAGCTGCCCCCTCCCCAAGCCTGATGCCTGCAGCTGCCCCCTCCCCACAGCCTGCAGCTGCCCCCTCCCCACAGCCTGCAGCTACCCCCCTCCCCACAGCCTGCAGCTGCCCCCTCCCCACAGCCTGCAGCTGCCCCCCTCCCCACAGCCTGCAGCTGCCCCCTCCCCACAGCCTGCAGCTGCCCCCTCCCCACAGCCTGCAGCTACCCCCTCCCCACAGCCTGAGCTCAGCTACCCCCCTCCCCACAGCCTGCAGCTCCCCTCCCCACAGCCTGCAGCTACCCCCCTCCCCACAGCCTGCAGCTCCCCTCCCCTGACCTCTACCTTTGTCTTCTCTTTTCTTTCTTTGTTTCTTGGTTTTTCTTTCATCTATCTTTTTTTTGGGCTTACAAAAAACCACTTTTCCTTGTTCACATTTATGACAGCATCTATTTTCGGAATTTGGGATGATTGTTCTAGTGGATAAAAGGGTAAATTTTGAACAAAACATCAGAGTGACATCAAATCACCCATGCCCGCTTCTTATCTTATGAATCAATGTCCATACAGATAAACAACAAAAACAACAAACAACAAAACTTATCACCTATCCAAAGGTTTTTATTTGTTTGTTTGTTTAAGGGTTTGTTTGTTGGTGTTTGTGTTTTGCAGTGTCATAAATCAGTGTGTATTCAGCTGCAGCAGCCAGCCACTGCCTGGTCCTCCCTCCCTCCTCCCTCACCCCGTCTGAAGACGAAGCCTCTCCAGATCTTCTGCACCATGATGGCGTGGCGGTTCAGCAGCTCCATGCGGCTCTCCTCCAGAGGTTCAAACACGTTGTTCCGCATGAACACCTTCACACACACACACACACAGCATGCACCTCATTTCAATATTGTACATTTGTTAAAAACAAGACCTTCACAACCAACAAAAAACGAAAGAAGAGAAAATATCCTTAACAAACAACAACAAAAGGCAACAAAATGTCATTACCAATGATGTAGAAAGACAGAAGGGTTTGTTCTCTGTGTGTGGTATGTCATACTTGTACTGAATTTATCCTGTAAAACAAACCCAACCCACTCACATCCAACTTCACCAAGCCCAACCTAAAGAAAATGACCTCTTTACCTCATGGCCCTCTTTACCTCAGGGCCCTCTTTACCTCACGACCCTCTTTACCTCACGGCCCTCTTTACCTCACGACCCTCTTTACCTCACGACCTTCTTTACCTCACCCCTACCTTACCTCTTTTTTAAATCTTTTTCAAGATATGGCGCTATATAAATTCCATATATTATTATTATTTACGCTAGCCCTATAACTACTCATCTCCACAGGACTGACACAGGATCTCTACAGGACTGACACAGGATCTCTACAGGACCGACACAGGATCTCTACAGGACCGACACCGGATCTCTACAGGACCGACACCGGATCTCTACAGGACCGACACATGACTGACACAGGATCTCTACAAAGACCAACCTTGGGTTCCTACAAAGACTGACCTAGGATCTCTATAAGGACTGACCTAGGATCTCTATAAGGACTGACTTAGGATCTCTACAAGGACTGACCTTGGAGTTCTACAAGGACTGACCTAGGATCTCTACAAGGACTGACCTAGGATCTCTACAAGGACTGACCTAGGGTCTCTATAAGGACTGACCTAGGATCTCTACAAGGACTGACCTAGGATCTCTATAAGGACTGACTTAGAATCTCTACAAGGACTGACCTTGGAGTTCTACAAGGACTGACAGGATCTCTACAAGGACTGACCTAGGATCTCTATAAGGACTGACTTAGGATCTCTACAAGGGCTGACCTTGGATTTATACAAGGACTGACCTTGGGTATCTACATGGACTGACCTTGGGTGTCTACAAGGACTGACTGTGGGTGCCTACAAAGACCGACCTTGGGTGCCTCCAAGGACTGACCTTGGATTTCTACAAAGACTGACCTTGGGTCTCTATAAGGACTGACCTTGGGTCTCTACAAGGACTGACCTTGGTTTTGCCCACTTGCCACTCGGTGGAGGGCAGGTTGAGGGTGTTGAGGATGGTGATGGCGGCCTGTCGGGGGTCCAGGTTCCGCCAGGCCTGGTTCAGCAGAATGCCGTACTTGCTGAGGAAAGTGTCGTTGGGAACGTGCACCGGGAAGCCCTGTCCACACACTCTTCACATTCAACTTCAAACTTCAGAACATCTTTAACTCTGCACAGAAAATGTATCATGAGGCGTGGTTGCCAGGCATATGACAGACATATCACACACATATCTGTTATCACAAACATAAAAATGACAAGTGTAGATAAAACACACAAGTCAAAAACATGCAGCTTCTAAATGCCAGGATCATGGACACAGCTGCAGATAAAGTCTCATCCTTCAAGATAATGGGAATCATGTTTGGACTGATTAGGAAGAAAAGTTTTTTTTCCTGCTGTTGATTTATTGTCTTGTCATTTACATGAGTGATACTTATAGTAACCGGACTCTCTGCTGCATGCACATATCCATATGAATATACCTGCACAAACACACCTACCCAGCACACATAAACAAAAATGCACACTTTTCACACACACACATTTTTGCTTGCTGTGCCTAGTCTGTTAGAAATATATTAAGATGTGGGGGGAGAGAGAGAGAGAGAGAGAGAGAGAGGGAGAGGGAGAGGAGAGAGAGAGAGAGACAGAGACAGAGACAGACAGAGAGAGATGGACAAATTGAGAAAATGGAGAGAGATGCAGGTGTGTACATATGAGTGTGTGTGCGTGTGTGTGTCTGTGAGTGTGTGTGAGTGAGTGAGTGAATGTGTGCGCGCGCATGTATCCATACGTAAACATCTGTGCGTGCATGCATACATGCCTGCATGTGTGTATTGTGAGTCTATGTCCATACCTTAAAAAAAAAATAAAACAGACGTCTATTCCTTAGCAACCGTGAACATCACTAAATCCTCGCCCAAACACATTCACACCTAGTTTGATCCTGATGATGTTCATGTCCAGCACTTGTTTTCTCATTTCTCTTGCTGTGGACCTGACCAACAACCACCTCCCTGTGTGAGTTGTTACTGACACTAAAGCAAAGCAGGCAGACTCACTTCCCGTTTGATGCGGATGATGTCCAGCATGCCAGAGTAGCGCAGCTGCTGCAGGACCTCTGTTGGCTGGTAGTCATTCGGCATCTTCTTCCCGTTGGGCTTCAGGCAGCGGACATACCTGTCCACCACACCAGTAGCACAGAAATGACCAGAGAGCACACCAAACAACAACAACAACAAAACATGATAACACAAACCCATAGCCACACAACATTGTTCAACCAATATCTCGCCTATAAATGTCAGTCACATGGAAGTGCAATGCATGGACAACATTTTCTGAATGATTCAAGAAGACATGGCTGAAACTGCTCAGGTTCAAACAAAACGTCTTATTTAGTCTTGAGTAAAAAGTCATATCTGTATTAAAGAATTGTAGGAACGGTTATTCTGATGGGTTATTTCATCAGTCTACTGATGCACTGAGAGTGGTCAAAGGTACTGCTGTACTTACAGAGGATTAGCTTTAGTCCGAGTTGTCTGCTTCATTGTTCGGGAAAAACAACATGAAGCCATAACTGACAACCAGAAAACCATGGTCAGGTGGTGATGTTGCACAAAGCAAGATCACAGCCAGTGAGGTTTCAATAATAACAGATTTTCCTGACTTTGGGTCTTTTTGATATATGTGCCTCTTGATACACTGCACATCTATTTTTAAAGTCCAAATTTTCTTGTAATATGGGGAGGGGAAGGGTGTTTACTTTATAATCAGAACTAACTAGCTTGTAAATTCTTAAATACAGCACACTAACACCCCCCCAAAACCAACAACAAAAAACCCACCAAAAAAACAACCACCAAAAAACCCAACAAAAAACCCCATCACCATATACACCAGTGTATTGAGTGATCAGCCGAAATACCAGACAACCTCACTCACCAAGGATTGGTGCAGTCCAGGACGTCCACAAGGGCAGACAACTGATGCTTGAAGGTGTCCCCCACAGTGGGTTTGCTTTTGGCGGTGCGGGAGATGGTCTGTCTCCCCTGCAGTGTTTCCATGCGTACCCCCAGCAAGTCCTGCAGCAGCATAAAATAATACATCAGGGTGTGAATTATAGACCTCTGCATGCAGCACTTCCATCTGTACCCCCAGCAAGTCCTGCAGCAGCATAAATAAATCAGGAAGTGAATTGTAGACCTCTGCAGCACTTCCATCTGTACCCCCAAGTCCTGTGGCATGATTTATGGTGTGAATTATGGACCTCTGTCATGTTTCCATACATACCACATATAAGTTATGTCCGATAAGCTTCAGATAAACACCCCCTCCCCTCCTCCCCCCCCAAAAAAAAATCCAAGCCGGCCATATGCCATAAATTTAAGAAAATATTAAAATTGCATTTATAATAGTATAACGCTCATTAAGAATATAATCAGAATCAAGTACTACAGAATTAAACTAAGAAATAAAAACCTGATTGCAAGGTAGACACTGCATTATGTACCTTGTGCTTTTGCCAAACAAATATATTTGGAGCACAATATATATTTCCTAAAATGACAAATGGTTTCTTGCATGGAATATACTGGCAAATAAATCCCTGCTCTTTTTGTTCATAACTTTGCTGGGCAGTTGAGCTCTTTGGCAAACTTTGGCTCCAACATAATCGACTTCATCACCACTTACTTCCAAAACACAATCAGGCTTGCGTGAATGAAAGCACATCCCGAAAAAGATACCAAAGCTAAAATACAAAGCTTGTTATGGAAAAATGACTGCATTTCATGCCCGGCGTTTTGCAGTCATCAATGTGTTCCCATGAAGTGACGCATTCCTACCAGTGTATAACTGGACACTTTCCAGTTCGCACTATCATTGGCATATTAAGCACTACTCATTACACAAGCATCATCCCCATCATAGTGATCACCATCATCCTCATCATTTGTCAATCTTCCTCTTCTTTGCTCACCTGGAAGCGGGTGAGGTCCTTGACGAAGGGGTTGGAGGAGTTCCTCATGAGCTCGAAGAGCTGGTCCTGCTGGGTGTCCTTGTTCTTGTCCAGGAAGCCCTGGGCGGTGTACACCACCGTGCCCGCGTAGTGCTTGATGCCAAACTCGATCTCCCAGTTGCGGCGGTCGCTGCCCTTGATGTAGTAGGCGTGGTCCTCCAGCGTCTCGTGCTGCTTCATCAGGTACGACTTGTCCGTGCCCTGCAGGCGTGGCAGTCACTATACTGTTAGGGTGGGGGGTTGTTTTTAGTGTTGGGATATCTTTGACCATTAAGAGAGGGGGGGGGGGGGGGGGGGGAGACAGAGACTGACAGAGACACAGGAAGGACACAGAGAGAGAGATAGAAAGAGAATGTGTGTGTGTGGGAATGGGTGAGGGTGATGGTGGTGTGGTGCATGTATGTGTGTGACGGGGCAAGTGTGGGTGTAAGGAGGTTGTGTGTATGTGTTGAGGGGGGAGGGGGTTGGGTGGAGGTGGGGTAGAGGTGAGGTGCTGTGTGTGTGTGTGTGTGTGTGTGTGTGTGTGTGTGTGTGTGTGTGTGTGTGTGTGTGTGTGTGGTGAGTGGTGTGGTGTGGTAAAGTGTGGTGCGGTGTGGTGTGGTGTGGTGTGGGATGTGATGCGTGTTTGCAAGCATATATATAGGCATGCATCATGTGCATTTCTTATCAGTAACTAACATTCTGGTATCTCTGTGATTTCTTCACTTTCTGATTCAATGCCACTTCCTCTGTGAAATCCCATGTGGCAGGCAGGATAGCTGCCCCTTCAGAAGCCCTGACTGATACTGACCTGGGGAAATCGGCACTCTTCGTCCAGCATCTTCAGCACACATCGTGGGGGCTGGAAGAGAAATGAATAGCTGATGCACTGCTTTCTTCATGGTGAAAATGACAATTTAGCACACATCAAAACAGCCACACACACACACACACAGACACACACAGAGAAACATTTATTGAAAATTGAAACTATTGATTATTTATCATTGATTACATGACTGTGTAAGATTGGGTTGAATGCCTGCGCTTTGATTTGTCTTTGCAAGATATAGCGCTATATAAGTTCCATTTATTTATTATTATATTATTAAACATACACACACACAGACACACACACACCCCAGACCACAACACACGCAGTTTGTTTTGTTTTGTTTTGTTTTATCTGAAGGTAAAAGGTACTCAGTTTGTCAAAAACAGTCTTTGACTTTTTACAGGAACACTTAAAAAAAAGAAAAAGAAAAAGTGATGAAAAACAATCTTTTAAAGCAGCTGGAAAACCCCACCAAAATACAAGTAGACATTTCTCCCCCCCCCCCCCCCCCCCCCTCTCTCACACACAGAATGACTGAACAGAACAGAATGACTGAACACATACATACAGATTGACTGAACACACACACAAACAGAATGACTGAACACACACACGAACAGAATGACTGAACACACACACACAAACAAAATGACTGAACGCACGCACGCACACACACACACACACACACAGAATGACTGAGCACACACACACACACAGATGGACTGAACACACACACACAAACAGAATGACTGAACTCACACACACACGCGCGCGCACTCACACACACACGCGCGCGCGCGCGCGCACCACACACACACACACACACACACACACACACACACACACACACACAGATGGACTGTACTGACCTTTTCCAGCAGCTCCACACACTTGCTGTTGTCGGTAAATGTGATATGTGAGAACTGGATGTCCTCCTCACGGTACTGAAAACACACAGGAGGGGAAAAATGATCATCCTGACAACAAATTCTCTCTGTGTCAGTGTGTGTGTGCGTGCGTGTGCGTGCGTGCATGCGTGGGTGTGTGCGTGCGTGTGTGTGTGTGTTAGGGAAAGGTGGTGGTGGCGCCAGTATGTGTGCATGTGAGGGGGGAAGGGAGGGGGAAGGGGGTAGAGAGGAGAGAGAAAGAGGAGAGAGTGCACTGTCAACCTGTGTGTGCACGCGCGCGCATGCGCGTAAGCACGTGCATTCCTGCCTGTTCACAAGTGCTTATGTTCAAGCACACATATGATATATTTTATATTATGTATGCTACTAAGACATGCATTTTTGCATCTCTCTCTCTCTCCTCTCTCTCTCTCTCTCTCTCTCTCTCCGCCCTCCATCTCTCTCTCTCTCTCTCTCTCTCTCTCTCTCTCTCTGCCCTCTCTCTCTCTGCCCTCCATCTCTCCCCCCTCCCTTCCCTGGACCAGAAAGCTTAGCACATCATGAGCGCTGTCAAGAGTCAAGCCATCGGCATCAGCTTTCCCACACACACACACAGCGGCGGTAACTTGAAACACCACCGGCAGCAGCTCCTCGCTAATGACTCCTGCCTCTTTACAAAACATCAACTGAGAGAGCTGTAGACATAGACCAGGCTAACACAGTGATGTGTCAGAGTGGCCAGCAACTGTGTGTGTCTGTTTGTGTGTGTTGTCGTCTGTCTGTCTGTCTCTCTCCTTCCCTTGCACGCATGCGCGCGCGCACACACACATACACACATGCACGCATCCCCCCCCCCCCACCCCCCACACTCTCTCCTCGCGCACGCACGCGCACACACACACACACATTTTCCAATTATTCAGTTTGATCGTCAGGTATCACTTAAAGTAGAAAGACGTTTAAACTGAAGACGACTACTACTACTACTATTATTAATACTACCACACCACACACACACACATTGAAAACTCAGACCAGAGAGAGAGGGAGAGAGAGGGATGGGCAGGCGGATGACGGCCACTGCATTCATATATTGGTGTATGGTGTGGGTGTGCGAGGGCGTGTTCGCACACACACGTACGTGCGTGTGTACGTGCTGCGTATATGCGTGCGTAAAAATAAGTTTTTATGTCTTCTAGTCAATGGGTTTTAAATTGTGTTCACAATTGATGTGTGTGCGTGCGGGCGTTTGCGTGCGCATGCGCGCGTGTGTGTGGTTGTGTGTGTGTTGTGTGTGTGTGTGTGTGTGTGTGTGTGTGTGTGTGTGTGTGTGTGTTTTCGTGACATTTTATTTGAAAACCAATATGAAATATAGCTTTTGTGTCTTTGATATATTTGATGAGTATCAATCTGCCTGTCAGTATTGTAATTGCCCTTCATGGGATGATTAAAGTGTTTTTGACTTGACTTGACTTGACTTGACTTGACTGCAGGCAGACTAGTTATAGTAGCAGACCCGCTGCACTTTCCTTCTGTCTTCTGCCGGACCCCGTCATTAACGATTATTTCCCCGTGTACAAGCCATTACCTCACCCCTCCCCTCCCTGCCACCCCCCCCCCTCTCTCTCTCTCTCTCTTCCACCTCCCCCCCCCCCCCCCTCTCTCTCTCTCTCTCACACCACCCCTCTCTCTCTCTTCCACCTCTCTCTCTCTCTCTTCCCCCCTCTCTTTCTTCCACCTTCTCTCTTTTCCACTCTCTCTTCCACCCACTCTTTCTTCCACCTAACCCCCCCTCCTCTCTCTCCCTATCTCTCTCTGATGTTCAGAGCGCATATGGAACGGACATAGCGGAAATCCTGAGGAAGGATGTGGCTAATTGATTGATTGATTGATTGATTGAGGGGAGGGGTTTGAAGGAAGGTGTGAGAGAAGCTGGGATGGGGGGGGGGGGGGGGGGGGGGGGGGGGGGGGGGGGGGGGGGTGGCGTTGTTCAATGAGGAGGGAATTAGTATGGATGATGAAAAAAGGAGTGAGCAATGTAAAACGTAATCTTGAGCGTAAAGAGTATGTGCTGTGTTGTGCTGTGCTGTGCTGTGCTGTGCTGTGCTGCAGTGTCCTGTGCTGTGCTGTGCAGTGGAGTGGAGTGTGCGCATGCGTGCACTTGTAGTGTAGAGCAGAGCAGTGTTTTGCAGTGTAGTGTGTGTACGCGCGCGCTTGTGTGCGTGCATGCATGCGTTAGGTGAGTGCGCACAAGCAGCGCGTGTGCACAAGAGTGACCAGGATCGATTGTGACACCATTTCCGACACCTACCCTCTCGGTCATCCCTCCAACATTTGGGGGTTGTTTGTTTTTTTACATTTTCTCTACAACGTCACCCCCTCCCCCACACACACCCACCCTTTGCCGCTATGTTGCCCCCCCCCCCCCCCCCCGCCAACCGTATCGGTGTTCGGCTGCACTGTCATCCTGGGGTGGTATGGTTCCCATCTCTTCTTATCTCTCTCTCTCTCTCATTTCCTTGTGTCTTTTCTCCTGATTGTCAATTACACGCCCCCCCCCCCCCCCCCCCCCCCCCTCGTCTGTCCTGTCTGTGGTGGATCGATCAGTGGCGGGAATGTATCAGTGCCACTGAGGCTTCTTGGTCTTCGCTCTCTGTCTCAAGGAGGTCGGTGTCCTCTGTCTGTCCGCCCGACTCTCTCTCTCTCTCTCTTCTCTCTCTCTCCCGCTGCCTAAGAAGACAGACACTGGGGCGCTGCATTTTAACTTTATTCCGTATATCTTATATGTCAAACATGGCAGCGCCATTCTCTCCAGTCGAAGTTGCATGCTAGGTATGCTTAGTTTTTATTTTTATTTTTTGTTTGTTGTTTTTTGTGTTTTTTGTTTGTTTAGGGGTAGGGGTGGCTTTTACCATCCATACCACCAGCCTCCGTTGGCCTATCCTTCGACGAAAGATGAACAGGTTTTTAACGTGTGCACACCTCGTCATGCGTGAATCATCACTAAGGGACTTAGGCTCACAGTCTCATCCGAACGATTCTGATGGGGTAAAGACAGTCTATGCTGACTGCAGGGGAAATATCCCTCACACAGACAGGAGCCGGTCAATGCTAACTCCCAGGGAAATATCCCTCATACAAACACAGCTCAGCGGAGACTCGAACCTGCCTCCCTGGTTTACTGCAGATCAGGAGTCCAGGTTCTAGCCACTAACGACTTGTCACCGCGGGTGCAACATGACACAGGCCCCGATGTTTCCCTCATTTCCCTGTGCCGGTGATCGCAGATTGCTTTATGCATAACAACTGCATTCCGGGAGAGGAGGCCACAGTTGTTATTGTCATGTATATGAATAGCAATACCATTTTTCTCATGCTGTCCTCTTCCGGCGCGGCTCAATGTTTTCTGCATACGTTGCATACCGTCTCAAAGAAATGATACACTTTTTTTTTTTTTTTAAAGGGGATGGATTATTTCAGCTCAATATGTCCTTTCTTTCCTCACCACATGGTAAAACACAGTAACTCCATTTCCCCAAAACTTTAACAAGATTCAACAAAAACAAAACAATTGTTTGCCTTCCGTCCTGTCCACTTTCGTTGAGTCTACA
>CM054138.1:79402720-79417720 GCA_028751875.1 Rapana venosa | reverse complement strand
AGAGAGAAACAGAGACAAGTGGTAAATAGAGAGAAACCAGACAAGTGGTAAACAGAGAGAAGTGGTAAACAGAGAGAAACAGAGACAAGTGGTAAACATGAGAGAAACAGAGACAAGTGGTAAACAGAGAGAAACAGAGAAGTGGTACACAGAGAGAACAGAGACAAGTGGTAAACAGAGAGAAACAACAGAGATAAGTGGTAAACAGGAGAGAAACAAGAAGTGGTACACAGAGAGAAACAGAGACAAGTGGTAAACAGAGAGAAACACAGAAGTGGTAAACAGAGAGAAACAGAGAGCAGTGGTAAACAAGAGAAACAGAGACAAGTGGTAAACAGAGAGAAACAGAGACAAGTGGTAAACAGAGAGAAACAAAACAGGAAGTGTAAACAGAGAGAAACAGACAAGTGGTAAACAGAGAGAAACAGAGACAAAGTGTAATAGAAACAGAGACAAGTGGTAAACAGAGAGAAACAGACAAGTGGTAAAACAAGAGAGAAACAGAGACAAGTGGTAAATAGAAACAGAGACAAGTGGTAAACAGAGAGAAACACAGAAGTGGTAAACAGAGAGAAACAGAGACAAGTGGTAAACAGAGAGAAACAGAGAAGTAGTAAACAGAGAGTGGTAAACAGAGAGAAACAGAGAGAAGTGGTAAACAGAGAGAAACAGAGAAGTAGTAAACAGAGAAGTGGTAAACAGAGAGAAACAGAGAGAAGTGGTAAACAGAGAGAAACAGAGACAAGTGGTAAACAGAGAGAAAACAGAGACAAGTGGTAAACAGAGAGAAACAAGAGACAAGTGGTAAACAGAGAGAAACACAGAAGTGGTAAACAGAGAGAAACAGAAAAGTGGTAAACAGAGAGAAACAACAGAGACAAGTGGTAAACAGAGAAAACAGAGACAAGTGGTAAACAGAGAGAAACAACAGGATAAGTGGTAAACAGAGAGAAACAACAGAGACAAGTGGTAAACAGAGAGAAACAGAGACAAGTGGTAAACAGAGAGAAACAGAAAAGTGGTAAACAGAGAGAAACAACAGAGACAAGTGGTAAACAGAGAGAAACAGAGACAAGTGGTAAATAGAGAGAAACACAGACAAGTGGTAAACAGAGAGAAGTGGTAAACAGAGAGAAACAGAGACAAGTGGTAAAACAGAGAGAAACAGAGACAAGTGGTAAACAGAGAGAAACAGAGAAGTGGTACACAGAGAGAAACACAGACAAGTGGTAAACAGAGAGAAACAACAGAGAAAAGTGGTAAACAGAGAGAAACAGAGAAGTGGTACACAGAGAGAAACAGAGACAAGTGGTAAACAGAGAGAAACACAGAAGTGGTAAACAGAGAGAAACAGAGAGCAGTGGTAAACAGAGAGAAACAGAGACAAGTGGTAAACAGAGAGAAACAGAGACAAGTGGTAAACAGAGAGAAACACAGAAGTGGTAAACAGAGAGAAACAGACAAGTGGTAAACAGAGAGAAACAGAGACAAGTGGTAAACAGAGAGAAACAGAGACAAGTGGTAAACAGAGAGAAACAGAGACAAGTGGTAAACAGAGAGAAACAGACAAGTGGTAAACAGAGAGAAACAGAGACAAGTGGTAAATAGAAACAGAGACAAGTGGTAAACAGAGAGAAACACAGAAGTGGTAAACAGAGAGAAACAGAGACAAGTGGTAAACAGAGAGAAACAGAGACAAGTGGTAAATAGAAACAGAGACAGTGTGGTAAACAGAGAGAAACACAGAAGTGGTAAACAGAGAGAAACAGAGACAAGTGGTAAACAGAGAGAAACAGAGACAAGTGGTAAACAGAGAGAAACAGAGACAAGTGGTAAACAGAGAGAAACAGAGACAAGTGGTAAATAGAAACAGAGAAGTGGTAAACAGAGAGAAACAGAGACAAGTGGTAAACAGAGAGAAGTGGTCAATTTATACACACAAAGCCAGGATGAACACAAGGGTTCATTTTCACAAGCAAACAAACGTGCACGCACGCACATACACACACACTTGTTTTTCCAATTATTGTATGGGCCTTACAAACCACTCTCTCAGCCTCCGCTTCCTGGCCCCTCCCCTTCATCCAGTGTCTCTCCCCTTCACTCCCCAAACCACCCAGAAACTATGAACACTGTGTTCTCGCCTTGGTCAAAACAGCAAGAGGCCTTGCACAAACAGCTTCCGCTTTCTCCTTGTTTCAAGTCGCAATAAAGCTATTTCAAAGTACATATGCAAAATACTTTTCAAACAAACTTTTTTTTTAAACCAACAACAAAAATAACTGGTAAGTTATCAAAGAGAATAAACCGTCACCTTTTGCCAGAAAGAAGCCGGACCAATTTCAATTCAATTTTAAGAAAAGTACAAAGTCACAAGTGAAGTTGTATAATGTACTATTATGTTTCAAGCGGTGTTACATCCCAAGTTCCGGCAAAGAAACACCAGCCTGATCTAGCTTTTGAAGGTCAGTATTGCTGTACTGTTATCATCTACTCCAAAACTTTTCATGGCATCTTTCTTGTGTGTGTGTGTGTGTGTGTGTGTGTTTAGCTGTAAAGAACCCACCCACTCTGTTATAAGGCACCTCCTGCCTAGGAGACTTCAGCAGACAGAAACATGGCCACGCACCCCAATGGACTGACCAGTCTGCTTGCTGTCTGGACTGGGAGTCTGTGTGAAGCTGTGGCCAGGAACAGAAACACCTCGCTCTACCATGCCTCACTTTAGTATATACATTATACCAGAGATGCTACCAGAGGAAATAGTGTAGGTGTGTCCTTAGGCACTCAATATCCGATTTTTCTAATGAAAAAAGACAATTACAATTTGTGCAAGATTCAAATGTTTGCCTTGTGGAAAAATAGATGTATTCTATATAGATATTTACACTGATGTATTATAATATATATATACAATTTTCAGTTTGCATCATAGAAAGTGAATATACAAGTCTGCATTATACGATTACACACCATACATAATTATGCTCTGCTTTAATCGAATGTTTCAGTGAGATAAGTTTACCGTTTTATGTGAATTCAGGGGCAATCTTTGGAAAAGCATGCCCGTGCATTTGTTCTGGCTGTTTGCTTGTTTGCCATACAGCACTAGGATAATTACAATCCTTTCTCTGTGTTACCTTAAGCAATCAGCTTCTACCCGATACATTTTATGCAAATAGTTCCTTCTTCCACCTTCACCTACCCTGTAGTCTAGCAGTAATTGCCCTTCATGGGATGATTAAAGTGTTTTTGACTTGACTTGACTGTTGGTGCGCCACTGAAGATTTTGCAACCAACTTCCTCTACTCCTCGCTAGGTTTGTTTTAAAAAAGTTATTTGTAAGCGAGTCCTTCCACTCAAGGCCCATCCATTCTGTGATGTTGCCTTCACATCGTTGTCTCTGTCTGCCTCTTTGTTAGTTTACTAGGTACAATCCACCCCTCTCTTGTTGTCGTCATCACCATGCTGTACCACTGCGGGCATTTACCAGTATTCACTGCTGTCTGCAGGGGTTAGTCTGCCCAGCCACTCCAGACGTTGAACACTGCGAACAAGACTGTTCTCTGTGTGTGTGTGTGTGTGTGTGTGTGTGTGTGTGTGTGTGCGTGCGTGCGTGCGTGCGTGCGTGGTGCGTTGCGTGCGTGCGTGCGTGCGTGCGTGCGTGCGTGGTGTGTGTTGTGTGTGTGTGGATAAAGAAGGCACAGTCATTGTCTCCCCAGACAGAAGGAGCCTACTTACTGTATGTACAGCTTTGGGCAATATTCATATTATGATATATACATCTTGCCATGTTTCTGTTGAGAATTTCAATTTTCAGAAAAACTGCAATGCTACACCCCCCCCCCCCCCCCCCCCCCCCCCCCACTCTCTCTCTCTTCCCGATCTCACACACAAACACATTCACACACACACAACAACACAACACAACACAACACACACACTCTCTCTCTCTCTCACACACACACACACAACCGAATCATGAACAAGCAGTTAGTGATACTCGCTAACACCAGTGACGTGGGAACCCCCCCCCCCCCCCCCCACCACCCCACCCACCCCCCCCCAAAAAAGCCCCTATTAATGCTGAGACAATAACCCTGAGGAGACCCTAATTATGAGGGCAATGACAATAAAGAACACACTGATTGATCGGCATCCCCCTCATCAATGCACAACAAGCTTCCTCATAACAACCCTCATCAGCACAGGCTGTTTTTCTCTGAGCATCAGCCAGAGACTCACTGAGGGAAAAAGAAGGGGGGAAAAGGCAGACCAGACAGTCGGAATAGTGCCATAAACCAAGATGTACGTGGTCGCTACAGTTTTAGCTTGTAAGCGTTTAGCCCAACAACTTATTGATTTGGATCCCCCCCCCCCCCCCCCTTCCTTCTTTTCTCATCTCCCTTCCCATCTTCTTCTTCACTCCCCTCCCCCCTTTCATCCTGTTTTTTTATTGCCTTTTTTTTTTTCTTTTGGGGGAGGGCGTATTTTTTGTTTTGCTTATCTTTTGTTCAACACTACATACACGCCTACGCAAACACGTACAAGCGCTTGCTCGGATACTTTCATGCAAATGCACATACCCATGTGTGCATCTCACGCATTTATATTCTTGATCAAAAGTGTGACTTCGCGCATGCGCGAGCACACACGCACACACCAAGCACTTGAGATCTGGCCAGTGTACTGGGTCAATGCGTTGATTGAGCGAACTGCTAACCAAACTAGATTCCAGAACATCTCTCTCTCTCTCTCTCTCTCTCTCTCTCTCTCTCCCTCTCTCTCTCCCTCTCTCTCTCTCACACACACACACACAACCATCTCCATCAATACACACTCGTACGCCCGCCCCCACGAACTGTTACAACCTGTTTTGTTTTCTTGTCTTTCGTCTGCCTTTTAACAAAACAACAACAACAACAAAGCCCTGAAACAAACCAACAACAACAAAACCCTGAAAAAAACCACCAACAACAAAACCCTGAAACAAACCACCAACAACAAAACCCTGAAACAAACCACCAACAATAAAACCCTGAAACAAACCACCAACAACAAATCTGCTGACCAAAAGGACAGGGAGACAAAAACGAGACCAAGCATAATCAGCCAGTCTTTTGTTTTCGTTTGTGTGTTTCGTTTTGGTTTGGTTTGGTTTGGGTTGGGTTGTGTGTGTGTGTGTGTGTGTGTGTGTGTGTGTGTGTGTGTGTGTGTGGTGTGTGTGTGCTTCTTTTTTTTCTTTTTCTTTTTTGTGGGGGGGGGGGGGGGGCGAGACTGGTTTAGTGTGTGTGTGTGTTTCGATTTTGTTCTGTTTTCACCCCAGGGTTCGAACCTTAGGATTTGTGGACATAGGAACAGCTTTAAATCTGACGTTCTTCCCATGTGTGTGAGAGTGTGTGAGTGTGTGTGTGTGAGAGTGTACGTGTGTGTGTGTGTGCGCGCGCGCGCCCGCACAATTGTGTGAGAGAGAGACAGAGACAGAGAACATTGAGAAAAGGGGGAGGGGGTTGCCCGCCAGGCAACGCACTACAGCAGGCGGCCTGTGCCCTGTGCTGTTGTGGCAGCAGGCCAAATCAATCTGTATTCACCAGCCGCCGCCATCACCACCACCCACCCCCTAGTGTGTGTAGGCAGGGAGACCGACAGATGGCGGGTGGCCGACACACTGACCACACCATTTGTCATTGACAACAAATCGATGGCATTTTCCTCCTCCTCCGTTTAATCCGTTGTCTCTCACCCCTCTCCTAGAGTCCAACAGGGTCAGTTCCGTGGTATTATAATATAATCGGAACTGCAAGAAGTTTGCTGTGGTTGCTGTCGGGAAAACAAAAAGAGAGCCATTCAACTTTGGTAAACTTCAGTTTCACAAGCGTATCAGAAGAAAAGAAAAATAAGACACTCTCTCTCTCTCTCTCTCTGCCTGTGCTGTCTTTTTCTATTTCTCCCCACCTCTGGTCTTCCTATTGTCTTAGTCTCTTTCTCGGTGTCTCTGCCTGTCATTCTATCTGTCTATCTCTCTCTCCCTCTTGCTCACTAGCATAGTGTGTGTGTGCGTGTGTGTGGTGTGTGTGTGTGTACACCCGTGCTTGAGCTTGCACGTAGGTATCTTCCCCATGAGAGCGAGCAAATTATCGAAGTGGCACCTGCGTGGAATGAGACTGACGTCACCACTTGTTCCCTAAAAAGGGGATACCATTCCATTTGCAACCCCCCCCCCCCCCCCCCCAATCTTTTCCCTACGGACGCGCGCGCGCGCCGCACCAACAACACACACACACCTCCCCTCCCCTTTCTCTCAACAACTTGCTTCCCCGCCCACTCTCCTCCAATCTGTTCAGACTTTTTTTTTTCAACACAACACTCTCAAGTGAGCAAAATCAAACTCTGCTGATGAGGCCGGACAAGTTCAAAAGAGCGCACCAGTCTGTCTGCCTGCCTGCCTGCCTGCCTCTGTGTGTGTCTGTGTGTGTGTTGCCTTCTCACTTGGCCTTCTATCGAAACAGTTCTTGGTCATCCTCACAGCAGCTTTCGCTTCTTGTCACAGCTGATCTTTGTCAATTCTCCAAACGCACAGTTTGGGTTTGCTCTTTGGATGGTTGCTTGGTTGGCTGGCACTTGCACGCACGCACGTACGCACGCGCATACACATGCGGGCGCGCACACACGCGATCAAGTGAACTCACACATACAGTTTCACGCACGGAAGCACACACGCGATTAATCTTGCCAGAGAGAGAGAGAGAGAGAGAGAGACAGACAGACAGAGTACTCTCCATTTTAACCGTAGTAGTAGTAGCAGCAGCAGCAGCAGCGACAGTGGAAGAGCGGGCGTGACAAGGCTGGCCTGCTGAATCAATGGCCAGCAGGGGGATCAGGACACTACTGGTGCTCTCATTATGTCATTACACAGCACAGGACCCACGGCTTTTCCTCTCCCCTCAGCTGCCTTCCTAGGCTTCCACAGACATTAAGCCACGTCTGTCTCGTTTGCTGGCTAGAGTAGAGTATGTGATAGGATACAGCGTCATTATCCTATTCCGCTGCTCTGGTGACTTGTGTGCTGTTCTGGATGTCGTGGTGTCTGTTGCGGTATGGATGGTGTTTTGTGGTACGGTGTGGTGTGGTACGGTATAGGGAGAGAATGGACGGACGGATCAGGATAGATGGATAAATGAATGGATGGGATGGTCTGATGGATGGATGGATGGATGGATGGATGGATGGATGGATGGGCGTCAGATCGGATGGCGGACGCATAAATGGCTGGCTGGATGGATGGATAAAGGGGACGGACAAAGATACAGAAGGATGGATGGATACAGACAGAGATCTATCCTTAAATGGAACACAGAGACAGACGCAGCACACCAGACATACAAACAGGCACTGAGACAGGCAGGCAGGCAGACAGACAGACAGACAGACAGCCAAGCAGCTTATGATGCAGCTGCATAGGTCATTGCACACGGGACAACGTGGGGGATTGAAGAAGTCCCCCTGTCCTCCTGCCTCCTTTCTCTCTGCTGTGCTGTGCTGTGCTGTGCTGTGCTGTGCAAGACCTTGTGTCCTGCCTGAGCCTGACGATCAATATAAAGGCCATGCACATTGTACAATCATCCTATAACAGCTCCATATCCCCCACCCCCTTCTCTGTCTGTCTGTCCTCGTCTCAATCTCTCTATATCTCTGTCCTGTCTGCCCTTCTCTCTCTCTCTCTCTCTCTCTCTCCTTGATAGTCCCTAATCAGGGCAAGCGCTGGTGAAAGTATATGAATGCTGTAACCCTTGAAAAACTAAAGACATTGCCTCTCCTCTCTCTCTCTCTCTCTCTCTCTCTCTCTCAGTCCCTAATCAGGGCAAGCGCCAGGTGAAAAAAAAGTAAGTGAATGCTGTAACCCTTGAAAAATAAAGATCTCTCTCATATTCTTGATTTCTTTAAATTACTGCGTATTCAGTTTTGTAGCCGAGTTGACGCCAGGATTTATAGTGGTATATAGAGCTCTTTTGTTATCATAACATTAAAAATGCATCGTGTAAAATTTTTCCTGTATTTATTTGCATTCACAAAAGAAAGTCATACCCCCCCCCCCCCCCTCTTCTTTGTCAATAGGCCACATTGGGAATAAATAATTGTTCAAAGCGTCTGTCTCTCTCTCCCTCCCTCCCCCCCCCCTCCCCCCCCTCCTCTCTCTCTCTCTCTCTCTCTCTCCTCTCTCATCTGTGTTACATATAAGCCAGTCCCCTGAGACCGTCTCCCTTTCATTTCATTTGCGTCCCCATCTACATCTCCACCCCCTCCCCCACCCCTGTCTGTCAGAGAGTCATGTAGGAGGAGGGGGGGGGGGGGGGGATAGTTCTCCCTTGGGGTTCCCCACTTCTCTAGGTCGCCTCTCTCTCTCTCAACCCCCCCCCCCCCCCCCCCCACCACATTTTTCAGTCTCTTTCCATCCCCTCTATCTTTATCAGTTATGTCTATCCCTTTCTCTCCCCCCCCCCCCCCCCCCCCCTCATCCCCTCTCCATCCATCTCTCTCTCTCTCTCTCTCTCTCTCTCTCTATCTATCTATCTATCTATCTATCTATCTCTCTATCTATCCCATTGTCACAGACCGATGTAGGCAGAGAGATACAGGAGGAAGGATGTCAAAATTGACGAGGGAAGGAAGGAAGGAAGGACGAAAATTGACTCAGTCAAAAGCAGCACTGACAATTTAACAAAATTACATTGTACATGCCAATTTAAGACAAAGAAAAGTTTGCAAACAACCAGGACGTACGCATACAAGAGGCACCCCCCCCCCCCCCACCCCCACCCTCCCTCTCTCAACATTCGAGTTCAAGTTCTCTCTCTCTATCTATCTCCTTTCTCTCTCTCACCTACACACACACACACACACACACACACACACACACACACACACACACACACACACACACAGTCATCGATTGCTGTGAGAGGGACAAAAGGCAATTGGCAACAGGCGACATTGATCGTGCTGCTGCCAGTGCTACCCAGTTCACAGACAGAGACAGAGAGAGAGACAGAGAGAGAGAGAGAGACAGAGAGAGACAGAGAGAGAGACAGAGAAGAGAGAGGAGAAGAGACAGAGTGAGACGCACACCTCAGACTAAGACTATGCCCTTAAACAACAAAATGAGTTGCATTGAACCAGACGTCAATTTTTAATAACTACAATGTTATCGACATGAAAAAAACCACACACACACACAAAGAAAGAAAAAAAATTGAAAATTGGATAATTCTATGAAAAGTTAGCACAAATTGAAATGCTAGACACCAGGAAATGACAAAATGAGAAATTCGCGAAATGAGGGGCTGGGTGGGTGTTTTTAAACACGCTTTTACAGCAAAGGGAAACAAAACTACCCCTGAATACTTCAGTACAGGTAGAAGAAAGCGTACAGTTTTGTTATAATCTATCGAAATATCAACATCAACAACACGACTCCCACCTAGTACCTGCCTAGCATGACTGGCTTCTTCTAAGCAACAACAACAACAACAACAACAAGAAAAAAGAGGGTCAGGTGCAATGCGACTCATTTCGTGGCGGAGGGTCATCCTTGTGCGCGTTTTATTCTTTCTTTCTTTCTTTCTTAGTTTCTTTTCTGTGTTTTCTTTTTGTTCCTTTCCTTTTTTTCTGTGAGCATTTTTTTCTTTGTTCCTTTCTTTCTTATTTCTTTCCTTATTTTCTGTAAACTCTCATCTGTGCCACTTTTGCAGCAGCCCTTCTGTGCATGTAGACTAGTGCAGTGTACAGGCGCCGCTATGCAAAGTGCAGTACTCGGGCGTGCTGCACTGCAGCCATCTCGGAAAGGCAGACCGCCAAGGCTCCACACTCTCCCTCATGCCTCTCGGCTCCCACTGCAGGCAAAAAAGGACGCTCTCTTCGATTTCCATCGCCGGTTTTTCTTCTTTTCTCCTTCTAATTCTTCCCTTCTTATTGTCTTCCGACATTTTTAAAAGAAGTGGGAATTTGGTTTTATTCTTGGTCAGCTCTCCACACACCTCTTTGCCTTTTAGCTTTTGGTTTTGTTTGTTTGTTTGTTTTTATGTGACGGTTTTTTGGGGTTTTTTTGCATGTTTCCTTGAACCAGAAGCAGTAGTAAAAACAAACACAAAAAACGCAGTAATAGCAGCAGCAGCAGAAACATCAGTAGCTGCAGCAGCAAAAGCTGTAGACATTGTCACCACTACCACCATCATTTGAACAAAGATTCATTGGTAAGACTTCCACCCCTCCCCCTCTCTTCTGTGTCAGTTTCGGTGGTTGTCAGTCACTGTGAGAAGAGGCCTAACTAAGGAAACACTTCCTGTACGGAGGAGGATGGAGACAGCCACAAGTCTGCCAACAAAGAGCATGGCGGCTGGATTTACAGATAGAAGCAGAGACCAGTCAGTCAGTCAGTCAGTCAGTCACACACACACACACACACACACACACACACACACACCTATTCATTCATTCACTCACTCACTCTCTCTGCCCACTCTGTGGCATTGTCAATTTCTCTCTATGCCAACCATGTATTATGGCCTCTTCTCTCTCTTCTTCTCCTCTCTTCTCTCTCTCTCTCTCTTCTCTCCCTCCTCCTCTCTCTCTCTCTCTCTCTCTCTCTCTCTCTCTCTCTCTCTCTCTCTCTCTCTCTCTCAACACAGAAAACAGTGTACCTTTGTGTGTACGTATTGCATTGTAGTTAGTTGGGTAAACATGTGCGAGTGTTTGATTATAATTATCATCATTTTTTATATGAGCGTCGTTTTGTAAACCCCTTCAAATGCACACACACACACACACACACACACACACACACACACTCTTATAGTCTTGCAAGTCTCTGCTTACAGTGGGAGTTCTGGTCACGCCTCAGTCTCGGACAAAGCAAAGTCTACAGATGGTCTGCAAACTGTGAGACTGTCAGGGCCACTGTCCTGTCCTGTCCTGTCCTGCCCTGCCCTGCCCTGTCCTGCCCTGCCCTGCCCTGTCCTGACCTGACTGGGTACTACGAATGTGCATCTCTCTACAGATACTATCCTGACAGTCTGCAAGCTTAGGGATCCATTTTCTTTGGCAATACTTTTCTGTCTGGTATGTTTTTTAAAGTGGGTGTTTTGTTTTGTTTTGTTTCTTTTGTGCTGTTTGTTTTGTTGTGTGTGTTTGTGCCTTTTTTTGGGGGGGGGGGGGGGGATGGATCAGGTCATTTGTACACACACACACACACACACACACACACACACACCACACACACAGAGGATGGAGGGAGATAGGGAGACAGACAGCCAGACAAAGACAGCCAGACACAGAGAGAGAGATGCGCGGGGAGACCAATTAACTAAGCAAATCTATTCAAAAACCCATGACATGCTTTAGAATATATTAACAGCTGATTTTGCAACAAACGACACATTGCTGAAAATGATACACTTCATAGTATCATCTACAAATTCTGCTATGTGAAAACACAGGAATCCAAGCCTTTGTTTAAGCTTTGGAACAATAAAATAATGTCCTCTTTTTTTCTTTTTAAATGACAGTGGATACAATGCGGACGAACTGTTATGCATGTCGCAATCTTCCAATATTTTCTTTCTCGCTATTTACATATATACATAATTCATTAACAATAACTTCAATGTTCCCCAAAGGAAATAGAAAAAAGAGGCTGATGAAATGCGTTTATCTAACACACACACACATTATATATATAATATATATATATATATATATATATATATATATATATATATATATATATATATAGTATGATGTATATTGTGTTGTTATGTGTGTGTGTGTGTGTGTGTGTGTGTGTGTGTGTCGTTGGCAGAACAAGTGAGCTGCTTGGCGCCAGTGTCATCATAAAGAGAGATCTTGGAGGTCTGCACCGCTACAATCGACATCCTCAGACAGTGACAGTCTTTGCCATTGTAATCTAGATATTGATGATTTGTGCCATTATAATCTAGATCCTGAGGGTCTGTGCCATGACAATCTAAATCCTGGTGGTCTGTGCCATTATGCTGTAGTTCCCGATAACACATGAGCATACGATTCCAGTCCTTTCCTTCTATTTCTCCATCAAGTCAGACTTTGCTGCTGCATAAGGAGTCTGATGTCTGTGTCAGTTTGTGTCTGTTTCTTCCAATCTCTGTCTCTCTGTCTGTGTGTGTGTGCGCGCGCGCATGTGTGTTTGTGTGGGTGTGTATCTGTGTGTGTGTGGGAGGGGGGGTTGCACACACATAAATATGTTATTTATTTATTCTTTTTCTTTATTCTTTTATTTCGGGGATAGGGAATAAGCCATCATGTTCTTTTTTTACATCAAGTCCCGTGTGTATGCAGTTTTACAAATTTTGTCATCCATTCCCACCGGCACACAATGGCCTACTCTTCCAAAAAGCGGAACGGGTTTTAACGTGTGCACAAGATGTTCTGCGTGCGTTCACACGCAGGACCTTGGTTTATAGTCTCATATGTGCATGCGAGAGTGTGCACGTTCATACATTATGTGTCTATATCAGTATATGTCTGCACTCGTATGTGTGTTGGTCACTTTTGTTATCAATATTATTGTTGTTTTCAAGTTGTTACTCTCTTGTTAATCACAGCCTCCCCCACCCCACCCTCATCCTGACGCTCACAGTTCACTACAATGGCCACAAACAGTCACACAGCCAAATATTGCTGATCTCAGCCCAAAAGTCCACTATGAAAGGACAGCGTTTTCAAGATCGATACAAGGTGGCCTCGTGTGTGTGTGCGAGTGAGTGAGTGAGTGAGAGAGAGAGAGAGAGAGAGAGAGAGGTGTGTGTGTGTGTGTGTGTGTGTGTGAGAGGATGAGAGGAGAGAGAGAGAGAGATGAGAGGAGTGTGTGTGTGTGTGTGTGAGTGTGAGAGAGAGAGAGGAGTAGGAGTGGAGATCTGGGGGGGGATGGTCAGAGGAGATTAGAGGAGAGAGCAGTCGCCATAATCTAGAGAAGAGAGAGAGGGTTTGTTGTGTTGGTGTCTGGAGGAGCCCTGAGAGACGAGATAGAGAGCTGTGTTAGTAGTTGGTGAGAAGGAGCAGATAGTTGAAGAGGACGGGAGAGCATAGGGGAGAGGAGGGAGAGAGAGAGAGGAGAGAGAGAGAGAGAAGAGAGAGAAGAGAGAGGGAGAAAGATGTGGAGTAGGCGTGCGCGCAACCGAATGAACGTGATAGCTGGTGTGTGGTGTGGTGGTGTGTGTGGGGTGTTGTGTGTGAGTTGTGGTGTGTGGAGTGTGTGTGTAGATGTGGAGATCCTTGCGTGCGTGTGTGCGTGCGTGCGTGCCACTGTGTGGATTTTATTTAAAGGACAGCCAGCTTCGTTCCCCCTCCATCATCCTTCACAGCCCTCTCCCTCCATTCCTGCTCTTCCAGGGCCTGTCCTCGTGGCCCTGTGGATCGTTTATTTATTGAGCAACATCACACCTAGTAGAGCTTTGGGACTTGTGGCCATCTTTCTTTCTGAAGGGACACAGGGGCAGACAAATAAGGGGGAGGGTGTGGGCACCAGAGAATGAACGAATGAACGAATGAACGAATTTTATTTGACAAAAGCTACAAGCCCATCAGTCAAAGGGGGTAATTGTAAGTAACATACTAACATAGGAATGAATATGAAAAGGTCATGAGTAATAATTCAAAGTCCAGATAAATGCCAACCAATATTTTCAGTTATTATGTATAGGATCCGTTTCATTCATAGTCTGCTTACGTTTATCTAGAGCCTGCGTTATATATATTGCTAAAGATTTAAGCTCGGACATATTATTTGAAGATAACACCTTTTGTACAAGATTGGTGGACCTGTTGGTTGGGCACCAGAGAGAGAGAGAGAGAGAGAGAGAGAGAGAGAGAGAGAGAGAGAGAGAGAGAGAGAGAGAGAGAGAGAGAGGAGAGAGAGAGAGAGAGAGAGAGAGAGAGAGAGAGAGAGAGAGAGATAGACAGACATACAAACAGACACAGAGACAGACAGACACAGAGAGACAGACATACAGACAGACAGAGTCAGAGACAAAGACAGAGCTTGAACGATTTATTCACAAAAAGGCCATTGTCCCCCATGCATGAAGGAGGTAGCCGATAATTTCGCCCATGCATGAAGGGGGTAGCCGATAATTTCGGGTTTTAGTGAGAGAGATACCAACAAGCAAAACAAACAAACAAAAGCAGAAAACAACAGCAAAAAGAAGGGAAACCAACAGCAAGCAAGAGAGCAGAACAAAGCTGATCAAAGTTGTAACAAGAACCGCCAGGACTCAGGACTGTACATTCAGATAACAAGATGTCTCTCCTATTTTAGACCCTCTACACAGATATAGAGCTAGACAGCACACCAAAAATAAACATACTCTAGGCTGTCTGCTATAATTATTTCACTGGGATATAGAGAGACAGAGACAGACAGAGACAGAACTCGAACTCGAAATGTTTATTGAGAGTAAATGGATAAGCACAGGGTTTCTTTACACCATACTCTCAAAAAAGCACAAAAAAAAGAAAGAAAAAAAAGAAAAGATTACAAAAAAGAGAACGGGAAAGAGAAAAAGGGAAAAAGAAAAGGACAAAGAGAGAGAGGGCAGACGACAGAGAGACAGACAGACAAGGTAGGGAAAAAAAGAGAGGAACGCTTTTTTGTAAGTGCGTGGGGCGCACACGTGAGTGTATAGAGAGAGAGAGAGGAGAGAGAGATAGGGAGAGGGGAGGAGGAGAGAAAGAGTGTGTTTTGTGTTTTGTTGTGTGTGTTGGTGTGTGTGTGTGTTGTGGTGGTGTGTGTGTGTGTGTGTTGTGTTGTGTTGTGTGGTGATGGGAGTGAGGGGTTTGAACGCAGTCATCTGCAGCGCAAAGCGCTAAGTGTAAAACCGTGTTGTGGGTCCCCCCTTCCCCGCCCTACCTTTCTGAGCCTCCCTCCCTTCATGAACGCATGACGTGTGTGTTTTGTTTTGTGTGTTTTAT
>CM054138.1:79370220-79400220 GCA_028751875.1 Rapana venosa | reverse complement strand
GCTACAGCCAGGCATCATGTATATACATCACGTCCACTGGTGCACTCAGCCCACAATGCAGACCCGCTACAGCCAGGCATCATGTATATATATCACGTCCACTGGTGCACTCAGCCCACAAGGCAGACCCGCTACAGCCAGGCATCATGTATATATATATATATATATATATATATAATATATATATATATATAAATATATATATATATATATCTATATATCTATATATCACGTCCACTGGTGCACTCAGCCCACAAGGCAGACCGTCACCCAGCCAGGCATCATGTATATATGTCACGTCCACTGGTGCACACAGCCCACAAGGCAGACCCGCTACAGCCAGGCATCATGTATATATACATCACGTCCACTGGTGCACACAGCCCACAAGGCAGACCGTCCCCAGCCAGGCACTGTTACAGAACCAGGACACCCCACCCTCCACCCCACCCCCAAGTCTCTTTGTGACACTCCCCTCAGGTTGCCTGATGACCCCCGCCCCCCTTGGGAGAATGACCAGGGCTGAACACAAAGGGGGGGGAGCGGAGGGGGGGAGGGGGGGGGGGGGAGGGGGATGGATGGATGGATAGAGGGACGAGTTAGCTTGGTGGTTAGAGTGATGCGCTCGTGATCTCCTGACCCAGGTTCGATTCACGTTCAAGAGGATATTTCCTCTGGAGTTAACATCAGTGCTGACTCCACTCTCCCTAAAAGTCCCTTGGATGAGACTATAAACCGAGGTCCCGTGTGTGAACGCACGCAGAACATCTTGCGCACATGTTAAATCCGTTCCGCTTTTTGGAAGAGTAGGCCATTGTGTGCTGGTGGGAACGGATGACAAAATTTACAAAATTGCATATACACGGGGACTGGATGTAAAAAAATCACATGAGTGTTTTTTTCCATTATCCTCGAAATAAAAGAATAAAAGGAGGGGACAAAAAAGAAAAACTAAAAATGCCAGAGGATTTTTCTTTGTTTTTCAGCAAGAATTCTCGAGATTCACCATGACCTGTGTGTGCTTCATTTGTTCATTGAGTGAGTGAGTGAGTGAGTGATTGATTGATTGGCTGACCAACCACCCCAAAACATCATCGTGTGTGTGCTGCTGTTTCCCCCACTCAACATCAGGTCGCTGTGCACATTCGACGTCATGGAGGATGGATGTTGTTTGTCACGACACCGGTGCGCGTGTAGCGTTTATCACGGCACCCATTCCTACCAACACGCAGTAGCAATGCACACAGAAAAAGGACTGCACAAAAATAATGGGTGGCGCCGCTCTTGTGGCGACACGCTCTCCCTGCGGATGAGCAGACCGACTTTCACGCAGAGAACTCTGCCGCGACTGAAAGTGGTGTGCGATCGCCAACTCTGTCTCAAGAGTGGAATCCAACAAAAAGACACCCTGACATTTTGGCCTTGAATGGGGGTTTGGAGGTGGGGGTTAACTAACAAGCCAGATTGTCTCTATGCAAATGTGCAGGCAGGGACTCACAGGTCACAGTGACCTCATCGCAGGGACCGGGAGGGAACTGGAGCATGCAGAAAACTAATGGTGGCTCTGACGAGATGGTCTCAGACATTTCCAGCCCGGTGGCCACATTGAGCTTCTAAACTTTGACCCTTGAATTCAAGCGTCCCTCAGTCTGTTTCTGTCTGTTTGTCAGTCAGTCTGTCTCTGTCTGTCTGTCTGTCTGTCTGTCTGTCTGTCTGTCTGTCTGTCTGTCTGTCTGCTCTCTCTCTCTCTCTCTCTCTCTCTCTCTCTCTCTCTCTCTCTCTCTCTCTCTCGCCCCCTCCCTCCTCAACTCAACATTCCTGCCACCAAACCAAATTCTTCCAGCTGTATGTATGTAGATAATGACTGCTCACATCCAGACAGGCACCACCCATTTCTAAAACAACAACAACAACAATATGCCACACATACAGTCAAGAGACCACTTCTCCCCAAGTAGAAACTAACGGCAATGCACATCACTCAGCCTAAGAATGCTATGTATGATAGGGCTTGAGAGTCAGATAGCAATTTTATTTCCAAAAGAAGATAGGCGAAGAGGACTGCGATAAAAAGGACAGACATTATCCTCCTCCTCCTCAGACCGCCTGGAAGATGCCATGGAAAAACACTGGCCTAGAACTTTACTCTCTCTCCCTTGCGCAGTTGTTGAGGCGCGCGCACGCACACGCGCACGCGCGCGCACTCATAACCATACACGCACATACACACACACACACACAGAGTTCAGGCAGTGTCCCTTCTTTAGGCAAGTTAACCTGGCGCAGCCCAACCATTTCCTGGTGCAAAGCGCATGCTGGGAGTGCTTTACTGCCGTAACCTACCAAGGGATAGAATCTTTAACATGCATACTGGATCTTCTGCATTCTAGTTTTCCTGTCTGCCTGTGCACGCCAGAATCAAAGTCAAAGTTTTACTGCCTGATGGTACAATGTCACAGTTTGTAAAAAAAAAAAAAAAAAAAAATTACTTCCAGAAGGTATATTGTCGTAAACGTGTGTGTGTGTGATGCGTGCGTGTATGCGTGTGTGTGCGCGCGCGCTTGCGTGCGTGCGTGCGTGTGCTTTTTTACCTATGTTACGCGTGCGTTACCAACAGTTTACAATCTCATCGTCAGAGCTTGAAGAAGGAGAATGTGGTGGGGTCAGCACCAACCAACCAACCAACCAACCAAGCAACGTTCACTCCCTCACCAGCACACCCTCCTCAACCACACAGTGTAGCAGCCACTCGGGTTCAAACCCGCAGTCTCCATTCAAACCATGCATCCAAGGCAGTATATAAACCACCACTGTGCCGTGCCACCTGTCTCCCAAAGAGGCTGCTTGCTGGCCCACAACGGAGGCAGGTAGGTACTAGCCCAGGTAGGGTATATACAGGCAGACTCTTCTTCACTGCTGCCATGAAGCGACTGTGAAAATGTCAGCGGTTGGTGCCTTCCATGCCAAAAGTAAAGAGGCAAGAGTGGCCAGTGTGGTAAGTGAGGAGGTAGGGGGGGGGGGGGGGGGGGGGGGGCACAGATAAGACAAGTCAGGGAGAGTAAGTGGGGGAAGGGGGGGGGGAGACAAGGGAAGAGGTGGGACATTTGTGGAAAACAGTATACTATAAGAGAGAGGGGGGGAAGCAGGGTTGTGATGGGATGAGAGGCAGGGGAAGTAGGAGGGGCAGAGAGGGAGAGAGGAGAGAGGGAGGGGAGAAAGAGACAACAGACAGACCAACAAACAGACAGATAAAGAGGAGACAGAGACTATTAACCTAACGCCCATGTGGATGGGGGAGAGAAAGAGAGAAGGGGAGAGGGGGGAGGAGAGAGGTAGTGAGTGAGAGAGAGAGTGAGAGAGACAGACGACAGACACAGACAGACAGACAGACAAACAACAATAAAGAGGGAGACAGAGACATATTAAACCTAACGTCATGTGGTGGGGGGAGAGAAAGAGAGAGAGTGGGAGGGGGGGAGAGAGTGTGAGTGAGTGAGAGAGAGAGTGAGAGAGACAGACAGACAGACACGAGAGAGAGACAGACAGACAAACATACAGACAGATAAAGAGGGAGACAGAGACATATTAACCTAACATCGTGTGGTGGGGGGAAAAGAAAAGAGAGGGGGTGGGAGAGAGAGAGATGAGAGAGAAGAGAAGTAGAGAGAGAGACAAAATACACAGACACAGAGAGAGGAGAGAGAGAGAAAGAAAGAGAGGGAGAGAGAGAGAGAGAAAAGAGAGAGAGAGAGAGAGAGAGAGAGAGAGTCAGTCTGATAAGGAAACCACACACACATAAGGCGTCGACAAGAGCTACACTGTCATTTGCTGGTCCATGTGGTGAAGGTGAGAGAAACACACTACCAAAGGCAACGTACTGCTTTCTAGACACCGACAGTCATCAGTCAGTATTGTCTGTCTGTCTGTCATCATGAGAAATAAGCACTGGAACCGCTTGATACACAGATTGAAAATTGCGGGAAACAGGTGACTCCACAGCCCCCCCCCCCCCCCCCCCCCCCCCCCCCCCGCCACCTCTCCTTCCTTCATGCATGCATGTATTGGTAAAATGTCCAAACTTAGAGAGTCCGTCTGCCTCTCCCATGTGTGGTAGGTACAGGACCTAAGTGTGGAATGTACAAACCAATAATATCAGTGATGTAGGCCCCTTGACCCTTTTCTTGAATAAACTCTCTCTCTCTCTCTCTCTCTCTCTCTCTCTCTCCTCTCCTCCTCTCTCATCTTCTCTCCCCTCTCTCTCTCTCTCCCTCCCCCCTCCCAAGCAGAGGAAGGGGCAGGAAGGCCCATTTCCTGCCCACACGCTACAGTAGCACTCCAGACATCAAAAGTCTATTACAGGCTCTGTCTGAAATAGAAATGCTTCCACAAACGCTGCTGTCTGGCTGGCACTGCTGGCTAGGCTGGCATATTTCTGCTCAATGTGGTCATCAACAGCTGCCCCCGGCTGTGTGTGTGAGTGAGTGAGTGAGTGAGTGAGTGAGTGTGTGTGTGTGTGTGTGTGTGTGTGTGTGGGGTGTGTGAGAGAGAGAGAGAGTGAGTGTTGTGAGAGAGAGAGTCATTTTTTTAATATTTCCTAGCTGGTACACTGAATAAGCAATGAATGGCTTTTTTATCATCATCATCATCATGGTGTGTGTGAGAGAGATAGAGAGAGAGAGGGAGAGACAGAGAGGGAGGGTGAGAGACTCAGTCAGACAGTCAGGCAGACAGTCAAACAGAACGAACACACTGACAAGGAAGCATAGAGACACTGATCACCAGCAGACAGACGTCAGTTTTGACACCTGGGCAGAGAGCCTAGCTACCAGACACACCGCTGACCACTGATGGGAGAAGAAAACACCACCACTTGGCCGACTTCTCCTCCCTGCTTCCACACTAACACGAAACGGAACACCGCCTACATGATTCAAACACACACACCCACACTCACCGCCACCACCACCACCACCACACACCACACACACAAATAACAATACACACACCACACCATAACACACACATCACAATACACACACAACACAACACATACAACACCACAAAGAGAGAGTGTGAGTGATAGAGAGAGAGCAGAAAGACAGACAGAGAGAGGGGAGAGGAGAGAGAGATAGAGACAGAAGACAGACAAAGACAGAGACAGAGACAATGACAGTGACAGACAGAGAGAGAAATCAGGAAAGGGGGGAAAGGGGAGGGAGCGGTAGAGACAGAGAAAAAGACAAAAGCGTAGATGGTGGACAGACACGATATAACAAGAGCAGTGGCTAGCTGAAGACATAAGCCGTTAGTGAGGATGGTGGAGATAATCCATAACGGAAAAAACGATGGAGACGGGGGGAGAGAGAGAGAGACAATGACAATGACAATGACAAATTCTTTTATTTCGAGGATAATGAATAAGCACTCATGTGCTTTTTTACATCCAGTCCCCGCCCGTAGGGATACATCTTAATAGTAACCCAACACATACAGTCTCACAGTAGAAACAAGGGGAAATAACCCTTTTCAAAACAGCCCCCCCCCCCCCCCCCCCCCCAAAAAAAAAAACCAACAACCAAACAAATAAAAGAAAACCCTAAAAACACCCCCCCCCACACCCCACCAAAAAAAAAAACCAAATAAAAGAAAACCCTAAAAACACCCCCCCCCCCCCCCCCCCCCACACCAAAAAAAACCCAAACAATAAAAGAAAACCCTAAAAACACCCCCCACCCACCCCCCCCCCAAAAAAACCAAGAGAGGGTGAGGAGCGCGAGAGGAGGGGGGGCGAGACAAAGAAAAGGCAACTAGCGGGAGGATCAGACACAAAGGAAGAGAGAGAGGGGGGGGGGGGGGGGGGGGGGGGGGGGGAGAGGGAGGAGAGGGTAGAGGAGAAGGGGAGAAGAGGGGGTGGGGAGAGAAATGGAAGGGGTGACGGGAGGGGGGGGGGGAGGAGGGGGGGGGGGGGGGGGGGGGGGGAGGGGAGGGGGGGGAGGGGGGGAAGGAAGGAAAGAGAGGGGGGGGTGAGGGGAGAGTGGGGGGGGGGAGAGGAGAGAGAGAGAGAAAAAAGAGAGAGGGGAGAGAGAGAGAAGGAGACGTAGACGAGAGAGAGTAGATGGGAGAGAGAGAGAGAGGAGAGAGACCTTAAAGCATACAAGAGGCCGATGAAAGGCCCATACATACGGGCCGATCGACACCAATGATAAATGATCCGAATACACGGTAAAGACATCTGAGCTGTGACAAACTAATACAAACGTATCCACAGGTTTGGGCAGGGGCAAGGAATGGGTGTCAAACAGTAACAAGGACAACTTAAAACAAAGCAAAGGGAAAGACAGAGGAACTGACTGAATGACAAACTATCTGACACACAACAGACGGATTAACACACAGACAGACATACAGACAGACAGACAGACGGATGAACTGATAGACAGACAGACAAACAGACAGGCAGACTGACAAACGCACAAAAAAGGAGTAAACGTACCGTTTCTTGCTCCAACGCGAAGACGTAGTGGTTGAAAAAGCGGTGGAGTTTTTCGTTGGTGTAGTTGATGCACAACTGCTCAAAACTGTTGGTCTGAAAACAAAAAAATAACACAAAGATAATGTGTCGGTAACATGATAACTATTGAACATTGCAATATCATGAACAGATGTTACATCAGCAACACAACAGAAAGTGTATGAGATAGTCTTAGATGATGACCCACAGTGACGTGGTACCTCGAAATACTCGGTTGAAAAGATACATACAGACACATAATGCATCTGTAAAATAGTGTAAATTCGACACCACAAAAGGAAGTGGTACATCTGTAACAAATAAAAACTACAAAATATAACATGCATGTTTGTCCGTCGTGTCCGACGATAACCTCCAAAAAACAGCAGAGGAGGCAGCTGCTGTTTTGGAAACTGGGCAGAAATTTGATTATAGTGGAGATGCCTTGCCCGCAGTACATCCCCACTCTCTCGGCCAAGTGGGCATAAGGACAGTCAGCGTTGGAGATGTTCTCCAAAGGCCAAATAGCCCCCAGGGCTGCAGCACATAAGGACTGTGCGAGTCAAGCCTCCTAGTCAGAGAGTCATAGTCGATCACTAAAGACTAAGCTGTAAAGCGGAATTCCATGAGTGGGAAAGCCACTGGTCATACAGCCTCTCACCTTGCTGTTGCCCCCAGCGTCAATGGTTTAATCAAGAACTGTGATAAAGCCCAGACGCTGACAAGATATAACATACACAGATTAATAAGCCAGTTACAGAACACCTCAAGAACACAGTAAAAAATAATATGCCAGTAATCCAGACACAAAAATCAGTCACAGTTATGATATACAGAGCATAAACAATATGCGAAGTAACAAAGTATGACAATTCAATGACAAGGAGACGTGATACATCACTAACGTATGACGTAAATACTCACAATATACACAGCAATAATACGCCACCAAACACAACACAATGAATCCATAACACAAAGAAGTGACATGAACATACGCAATCTAATAAAGTAATATGCCGACAGACGATAATTATTGTCACTAACATGATAAATCATTATTCAAAAGACAGACAGACAATACTTCAGCACTAGGAGACATACACCGAAATAACACGTCTGGAACGAACAGTCACACACCAGACATCCAACACCAGTGACAGGTCAGTCCCATGACTTGCTCTTTAAACTATATTTATCTATCTATCTATCTATCTATCTAACTCTGGTTTCTCTTCAAACAACGTTCTATCTATCTATATCTATATCTTTATGTATCTATATATGACAATCGACAAACAATCCCAAAAAATTTTTTTCGTAAACAAACAGAGAACATCACCCCCCCCCCCCCCCCCACGACCCCCCCCCCCCCCCCCCCCAAAAAAAAAACCCCAACAACAACAACACAACAACAACACGACAACACACCAATAAATGAACAAACAAACAAAACCCAGACGGTTCTTTAGCAATGTGACACAGTCAAATGGAACTGACTTCTACTATCTATCTATCTAACTCTGGTTTCTCTTCAAACAACGTTCTATCTATCTATATCTTTATCTATCTATATATGACAATCGACAAACAATCCACAAAAAAATTTTCGTAAACAAACAGAGAACATCCCCACCCCCCCGACCCCCCACCCCAAAAAAAACAACAACAACAACACAACAACAACACGACAACACACCAACAAATGAACAAACAAGCAAAACCCAGACGGTTCTTTAGCAATGTGACACAGTCAAATGGAACCGACTTCTACTCCACAAAAGTTGAAATCCCTGATCGGCGTTTTGTCTGTGCATGGACGGAAAACGTGTCAGTCTCTCACAGCTGTAATGTCACCCCGCCGCTTATGATCAGTGTTTCCGTGCATGCATTTCTCCTGTGTATACGCACATGCAGAAAATGAAATGAAAGTGTTGTTGTTGTTTTGCTTTGGAGCTATTCATTTTTTCTTTGTTTCCTATAGCTCTATTTTGTTAAACTTTTTTTTTTGGGGGTGGGGGGGGGTGCTTTTTTCAAGGGTTTTTGGGTTTTGGTTGTGGGGTTTTGGGGGGGGGGAGGGTGTGCTGGCTTTTTGTTTTGCTTTCATTTTGTTTATGTATGTTATTGGGGGGGGGGGGGGGGGGGGGTGCACGGCAAGCATTTCTTTACCTCTCCATATCCCTCCCTCTACAGTGGGTTGTTGTTGTTGTTGTTTTGTTATTGTTGTTTGGGGGAGGAGCGGTGTCAAATATCTGCCTAGCACATCATACCTCGTCATGTATTTTTACAAGATTTTGTTCAGAGGGCCAGTGGATCTTGTTAAGCAGTCACACCAACACAGTTTTATTTCCTCAACTGGCGTCAGCAGACCTGCTAGCCTAACGAAACTTCTTGAATCAGGGCTCACCTCCCTCCCCCCCCCCCCCCCCCCCCCCCCCCCCCCCCCCCCCCCCCCCACCCCCCCCCCCCCCCCCCCCCCCCCCCACCTCACACACCATCAATTTACTACCAATGGCTCAGTTGTATGCACCAACAATTAATACAAACTGCTACATCTGTAAGCATGCATGTAAGTGTGACCCTCTACGTGCCTAAGTACACGAAGCAGTACAGCACCGTCCACAGATCTGCATCATAATTATATCAGATGACCTGAGAGATCGTTCACCTCTTCCTCCTCACCCTTAATCTACCAGTGGCATCTCAGATTAGAAGAGGCACACTCTACCAACTGCACACCACCACCACCACCCTCTACCCTCTACCCACCTCCCCCCTACCCCCACGCCAATGACTGTCAGAACGGGTCAGAGCTAGGGCCTACATCAGGCCTGTGGGGTTAAAGCTGTGGCTGTTGAACTAGGGCTAGTAGCACTAGGCTATACCTACTGCTTGAGTGCTGCTACTGCTGTTCCATGGAATGTTAACAAGATGGCCCCTCTCTTCACAGCCAACAGTCCCCGCCATTTCCCGCCACGATAACAACCTTAGCTCACACAGACCGCGCGGGCTGTCAGCCTCACCCCTACCATACCACCCACACTGCAGTCACTCCAAGCACAGGCAGTACACACACGCACACACGCGCGCGCGCACACACACACATGCATGCTCGCACGCGCGCGCGCGCACACACACACACACAGAGTCCTTCAGAGGACACTATAAACTGAGGTCATGTAGTATGCGAACGCATGCAGAACATCTTGCGCACACGTTAGAACCTGTTCCACTTTCCAAAAGAGTAGGCCATTGTGATACCTATTCTTCTTTGATAGATGGACTTAACGCCAATGCAAAATTGACTGTCCTAGAGAGAGAGGGGGGGTAGGGGTGGGGGGAGGGAAGGAGAGAGAGAGAGAGAGAGAGAGAGAGAGAGGAGAGAGAGAGAGGAGAGAGAGTGAGAGAGAGAGAGAGAGAGAGAGAGAGAGATTCAAATAGGCTAATAGAATAAGCAACAACTGTTGTTTGTGGGATTTTTACATCCTTCCCTCTGGCCAAAAACAGTCATAAAAAGAAAAGAAAGCCAAAAGAAAAAAACAAAACAAAACCCTTAAACAAACCTGGAGAATTAATGTGTGAGAGACAGACAGACAGGCACAGACAGAGAGAGACAGAGACAGAGAGAGTGCAGATGAACTGACACACACAGACAAAGAAGCATTGAAGAGCAGACAACAAGAGGGAAAAGATACAATGCCCCGAAAAGGAAAGAAAAAGACCACAGTTTTTTCATACTTATTTTGAACGCTGATCAAACGACAGCTTACGAATAGACGGAAACTAACTGATAAGAATTGTGGAGAATTGTTCTCGTTATTTCCGTGACTCGGTCCACCTAGCCAACAGACGACTGTGGCAACAATACAATGATTACGGGCTACATGCCTTCTTCTTCGTCCGTCCAAAGTTTGTTAACACTTCCCCATATTCAATGGATGAGTCATAAGTTTTCAACAACCTATGTATCCACCCACGTCTGCATGCATGCACACACACATATGCACGAGGTGCACCCCCCCCCCCCCCCCCACACACACACACACACGAGAGAGAGACAGAGACAGAAAGAGAGAGACAGACAGAGAGAGAGAGATTGACAGACAAGACGATAGACAGGGCGAAAGAAAATGCGATTCTTTTCAGGGAAAATCTCTGCATCTACTGGGGGCTGGATGAATGAAATAAGCTGTTGTACATATGCTTATTTATCTTCCTTTCCCTACCTAAAAAAATAAAATAAAATAAAATATATCTCTCTCTCTCTCTCTCTCTCTCTCTCTCTCTCTCTCTCTCTCTCTCTCTCTCTCTCTCTCAGTCACACAGAATCTTTTTCCCATACGCTCCCACACTGAAAGTGAGGCATCAGGGCCCACATCTTGGTGCCTGTCGCACAGACTCTGCTGTTGTCTAGTCAGTCTCTGTGTCAGTGAATGTATGAATGCATTCATCACACACCACTCTTCTTCCTCTCTCAGCTTCCAGCATCTGATAGATACAGTGATGCTATCAGATCAGCCACAGTCACTCGGACACAGAATCTGGCATCACAGACGGAGAATAATGGAAAGCGACTGGGGGGGGGGGGGGGGGGGGGGGGGGCGCAAAGACGGTGGGAGGAAGGAAGGGTAACAGAGAGAGATGGAGGAAGAGTGAGTGAGTGAGTGAGTGAGAGACAGACAGACAGACAGACAGAGACAGGGACGAAAAGAGGGGCAGAAACGACGAGGAAGGAGAAGACGGACTAACAGCAAAAGCCAGACCGACAGAAACAGTGAGGGACAAAAACACACGCATGCACACGTATGCGTACGGGCGCCCGCGCGCACGAAAACACACACACACACACACACACACACACACTCATGGGGGAAAGAATACACACATAAAACACTCGACTCTAGTTCACGTGAACGGCAAAGGAAAGAGCAAACAAACATTATAGTTGATAACAATTGACAGACTGGAACTTCAGGCCAAACACGTGAAGTTGGGCAACACACAATTCCCATTGTCCTGATGGAGAGACACGGTACCAGCACAGCTCCCGGATCTAATGTCCCCTCTCTCTGTCATCACGCTCAAAATGATGACAGCGTTGTCTTGTCGCAACAACACAACACAAGCCTTCATAAATATGCTGTTTCGCACGGTCAGTATTGTATTAGTTTCTTTTACTTCTTCTTCGTCGTCAAACGCTCAGACAGCACATTTTGTTGTCTGTCATAATATGGGTAAAAATGCGTTGCGCTGCCGTTAAGCGCCTCACAAGTCAGGCCCAGTGCCTCCGACTTCGCCGTTGGAAAGGACTGTTATCTTTTAAGCCTTACTATAAAAAAAAAATTTAAGCAGAAGAATGGACCAAGGAGGTAGAAAATAGACAAGACGGAGGTGGCAGAAAGAAAAGGAACAAGGCAAAAACCAAGAGAGGGATAGAAAAGACGGAAATCCTAGCACAGATTTTCCAGAAGGTGAGGCTGCTATTTACATTGACAGGCCCCGGCAATCCCGCGGGGGTGGGGGGGTGGGGGGTGGAAGGGGGTTGTCTTTTACGAATATTACTTTAGTAGCCCCCCCCCCCCCCCTCCCCAAAAGGTACAAGTACAACTGATATGCGTAAGCAGTTTTATTTTGCAGCTTATGTTTTTGTTTAGTTTTTGCCTGATAAAAGGCAGTGAAAGTGATTGTGCAGTCCCCTCACCTCTCTTGCCTGCTACTGCCCTACAGCTGCACAAGCGGCTCTGCTCAAACATGCTGCAGGCCAGGTGCAGCAGCATTTTGCCAGCTTCAGCATGCACCTTTCACACACCCCCCCCCCCCCCCCCCCCCCCCCCCTCTTTTCTTATATCACAGTTCCTCTTATTTTTCTGCCTGTTTTCGTAAGAGTGTTGTCGATGCCGTTGCTGTAACAGTCTTGCTGCTGTTGCTAAACGTCTGTGTTTATTTTAGAACAAGATGAAAACGAGACTTCGAGGTGAGGTTGAGGGTTGTGTTGAAGTTCGCCTTTTGTCTGAGAGATTATTTGCCTCTTTGTTACTGTATGTTTGCCTTTTCTTCGCCTTTCTATTGAGAGTGGGGGGTGGGGGGGGGGGGGGGGGAGAAGAGAGGAGGATAGGGAAAAGGTTTAGCAATATCCACCTCAGTCCTACTTTTCCAAACACATAATTATATAATAATTATACACTCAGCAACCTTTCAGATTCTCAGCCACACAACACCACTGCCCTCTCTCACTCAAGTGGGAGGGGTCCCGTTTCCAAAGCAAGAGAAGATGCAGAGGGAGAGGGGAAGGGTCGTAACGGCACACCCCACCACCAGTCCATAAACTGACTCCCGCCTCCCTCCCTCCTCGTTACTACACTCCCCTACCGCCCTCATACATCACACTGATCAAGAATTTTTTTGCTGAGGGTGGACAGCTCGAGTTAAAGGCGGGGAGAGGTGGGGGGAGGGTGGGGGGGGGGGGGAGAGAGAGAAAAGAGGGGGGGGGGGAGAAAAAGGGTTACTAATGAACTTGCCGGTGAGTTTTCAGAAGCTGAGGAATACCATATGCATCCTTCACACCCCATTAAGGCCTCCATTCTTCAACACTTATCCCCACCCCAACCCCACCCTCCAAATCCTACCCACTGCCCACCATGTATACTACCTTCTGATTTTGCTCAATTCTCTTTTTTTAAGTCAGAATTGTTAGTGATTTACCAGGGTGGAAATCAAAAACTTTAACCAAGATATTTTGGCGTGCGTAGGGGGGTTCCTAATTGAAGGAACGAATACACTGTTGTTTGGGTGTTTTGTTTTCTTTTCTTTTTTTAGAAATAATCGGCATTACATACTGATTATCATACAACAGCACAATGAACGAGCATGGCAACAACAGAAAACAGGAAGCGACACTCAGCACGCTTCCCGCGCAAGAAGAGCATTCCGGATTCGTGGGATGACAGCTGTGCAGCACAGCACTGCACTGCACTGCACTGTTGTAACTGCTTCATACTGTCTTGTATTGTGTTGCACCATGTTGAATTCCACTCTGCTGAACTGCTATATATTGTCCTGGTACTAAAAATACATTCCTGGGCATAAAAATAACGTCTGCTCTACTTGGGCAAACACAAAGCACACACTAAAATTTCCCCATGCTGGTTACATACACCAAGGTCTCTTTCATTAATGTTGTTTGCTCTCTCTCTCTCTCTCTCTCTCTCTCTCTCTCTCTCTCTCTCTCTCTCTCTTCTCTCTCACTCACTCACTCTCTCTCTCTCTCTCTCTCTCTCTCTCTCTCTCTCTCTTCTCTCTCTCTTCTCTCTCTCTCTCTCTCTCTTCGAAAGAGTAGGTCATTGTGTGCCAGTGGGAACAGATGACAAAATTTCCAAAACCGCATACACGCGGAGACTGGATGTAAAAAAGCACACGAGTGCTTATTCCATTATCCTCGATATAAAAGAGTAAATAAATGAATAAAATAAATAAATAAAATTTCTCACGCACACACGCCCGCACGCACACACACGCACCCACGCGCGCGCGCGCGCACGCACACACACACACACAAACACATACACACACTAATATTTTAACGTCTGCACGCATATTTTTCTGGGGTTTTTGTTTTGTTTTAATTCAACATATGCATATGTTATTGGGTTTTTTTGTTTGATTTGTATAGTTTACCATAGATTAGGTTTTTTTTATTCTGTCTGCATATACATTATCTTTTTTTTCTCGCTTTTTTTTTCTTTCTTTAGATAGATGGCTTGATGAAAAAAGCAAATGCACTGCTTATTCAATGTACCATCTGAAAATACAAGTTTGACTTTGACTTTGACTTTGACTTTCACACACACACACACACACACTATTGTGCTTACTCTTTTCCCTCAATAAAAAAAAAAAACCACGTTTATTTTTTCATTGTGTTTCTCTGTCTCTGTCTCTCTCTCTCAAACTGCCTCACCAAGAGAGAGAGAGACAGATCAGCTGCAGGAGTAGAGGGGGAGACAGCAGGAGAGGCAGGGAGGACTGCAGGAGTAGAGGGGGAGACAGCAGGAGAGGCAGGGAGGACTGCAGGCAAAGCCAGGAGGGTTCTGACATGAAGAAGCCCCGCTGGGGAGAGAGAGGTCTTCATGAACAAGGAATGGCTGACGTGGCTTTTCAAGGACTTCCCTTCTTCCACTCACGCTCAATTAACTGCCGTCTGATTTTAAGTGAAAAGACAAGAAAGCGGTATGGGGAGAAACAGGCCAAGGAGAGCACAGAGAGAGACGGACAGAGTGAGAGAGGCAGAGAAAAAGAAGAGAGCAGAGGAAGCATAGAAAAGGAAGAGAAGACAAGAGAGAGAAGAGTACTGTGAAGACAGAATAGCACAGAGAAGACAGAGAGAAGAGCACAGAGAAGACAGAGAGAGGAGAACAGAGAAGACTAGGCATGGTCAGAAGGGGGAAAAAGAGCTAGAGACAGACAGCAACAGACAGAGGAAACGGGAGATATTAATTTACAGACATAATGAGACAGAGCGAAGACCACAGAGACAGAGAAAATGATGGCCTATGGTAGACGTAATGGGAGAGAACGAAAGAGAGAGAGTGAGAGAGAGAGAGAGCAGGCCAGCAAAAATGGACGATGATAGACGTAATAAGACAGATCAAAGAGAAGAAAGACAGGGAGGAGGAGGGACAATGATAGACATAATCAGACACAACGAGAAGTACAGGGACAGAGAGAGGGGCACGACAGTGGTAGACACAACCACAAAGAGGAGAAGAGAAAGGAGAGACGAGAAAGAAAGGGAAGCACTAACAGACAGTCAGAGACAGAGGAAAGGAAACAAAGGCATAGGAAAACAGAGACAGTGGCTGGGGGGAAGAGGACAGATACAACAGACGCAAAGACAGTGATAGACCCCAACATCCACAGAAGGAAAAGAGACAAAAGTGCACAGAAAAAAGAAAAGGGGAGTGAGAGTGAGAGAGAGATGGGGGGGGGGGGGGGGGGGGGGAAAGAGGAGACAGAGAGACAGGGAGAGACAGAGAGAGGGGACGTGGGGCAAAAAAACCCACGACAGACAGGAAGAAGGAAACTGAGATAAGGGAAATAGAAATAACCATAGAAATAACCAAAGACAAACAGGGACGTAAATAGGGGAAACAAAAGACAACAGCACTTAAAACAGCGAAATACACACAGATGGGAACAGAGACGACAGGAAACACCGAATGACACACAAGCAAAGGCAGAAAAAAGAAGACAAAGACAGAAGAATGAAGGAACGAAAGTCCACCCCAACCACAAGGGCCGTATAGGAAAAATACTGAAAACTCCAAACAGCTCCCCCATGCTTAACAGGCCAGGTTTTCACTTCTTTTCTTCCAATCAATAGCAGACGTCATTGGCCGCGAAACTATCTGCCTCCTAAACAAAACCCAAAATAGCATCCGGCGGAGCATTGCAGCAGAGGCTGTAAACAGCGTCGTCGTCTGCTGTAAAGTACTAATGTCTAATGTCGCGTTTGTCCTGACAGACGACCATCAAAGGGTTGATGGTTATTTACCCCTCACCACTCACACCGTGGGATTATTCTCTCTCTCTCTCTCTCTCTCTCTCTCTCTCTCTCTCTCTCTCTCTCTCTCTCTCTCTGAGAATAATAACAGACTGTCCTCACGAATACACAGTATGGGATTATTTTATTCCCCTCCGAAACCCCCCCCCCCCCCCCCCCCCCACCCCCAGGAATAGTAACAGACTGTCCTCACTACTCACACACAATGGGAATTATTCTCTCTCCCAGAGAACTATCAGACTCTTCTCACTACTCAAACACCCATGGGATTCTTCTCTCTTCTCTCTCTCTCTCTCCTCCTCTCTCTCTCTCTCTCTCTCTCTCTCTCTCTCTCTCTCAGAGAAACAGTCACAGACCCTCCTCACTACTCACACTAAGGGATTCTTCTCTCCCAGAGAAACAGTAACAAACTGTCCTCACAAAGGACTGCCTTCTCTCTCCCAGAGAAATAGTAACGATAACAAACTGTCCTCACAAGGGATTACCTTCTCTCTCCCAGAGAAATAGTAACAGTAACAGACTGTCCTCACAAGGGATTGCCTTCTCTCTCCCAGAGAAATAGTAACAGTAACAGACTGTCCTCACAAGGGATTACCTTCTCTCTCCCAGAGAAATAGTAACAGTAACAGACTGTCCTCACAAGGGATTACCTTCTCTCTCCCAGAGAAATAGTAACAGTAACAGACTGTCCTCACAAGGGATTGCCTTCTCTCTCCCAGAGAAATAGTAACAGTAACAAACTGTCCTCACAAGGGATTACCTTCTGTCTCCCAGAGTAACAGTAACAGTAACAGACTGTCTTCACAACTCACACATCATGGCATTCTCCTATCTCCCAGGGAACAGTAACATACTGTCATCACGACACACACACTATGGTATTCTCTCTCTCAGAGAACTAGTAACAGACTGTCCCACACTACACAGAACTAGTAACAGACTGTCCCACACTACACAGAACTAGAAACAGACTGTCCCACACTACACAGAACTTAACTAGTAACAGACTGTCCCACACAACACAGACCTAGTAACAGACTGTCCCACACTACACAGAACTAGTAACAGACTGTCCCACACTACACAGAACTAGTAACAGACTGCCCCACACTACACAGAACTTAACTAGTAACAGACTGTCCCACACTACACAGAACTAGTAACAGACTGTCCCACACTACACAGAACTAGAAGCAGACTGTCCCACACTACAGAGAACTAGAAACAGACTGTCCCACACTAAACAGAACTAGTAACAGACTGTCCCACACTACACAGAACTAGTAACAGACTGTCCCACACTACACAGAACTAGAAACAGACTGTCCCACACTACACAGAACTAGTAACAGGCTGTCCCACACTACACAGAACTAGAAACAGACTGTCCCACACCACACAGAACTAGTAACAGACTGTCCCACACTACACAGAACTAGTAACAGACTGTCCCCACAACCCACACACCATGGGATTCTTCTCTCTCCCTCTCTTCCAGAGAACCAGTAACAGGCTATGGCAGAGGGAAAGGAGCTGAGAAGGAAAGGAGGAAAAGTAGTTAATGATGCAGGAGTCTCAGAGGATTCACAAATGGACCCTCACAAATTGTATTGCCAGGCCATTTGCCTTTAAAAATAGGATGTGTGCACGCGCAGCGTGCATACACACACATGTACATACACACGTGCGCGCGCGCCCACACACACACACAAAACCACACCCACCACCCACCCACACACACAGGTAGCAGACTTACCATGCTTATTTGGGGGAAGGAATAGCCTAGTGGTTAGAACACTGCGCTCACAATCTGACGACCCGGGTTCGATTCCCGTTCAAGGGGATATTTTCCCCTGGAGTTAACATCAGTGCAGACTCCACTCTCCCCAAAAGTCCTTCGGATGAGACTATAAACCGAGGTCCAATGTGCGAACGCACGCAGAACAACTTGCGAACACGTTAAATCCTGATCCGCTTTTCCTTGAAAGGTGGTCTGGGTGCTAGCCTTTTCAGATGGGGCAGTAAAGAGTGCATGCAGGGCGTGAATGTGTAACAAAAGCGAATACCGATGTCTAACACAGTGTGCACGTCAGGAAAAAAAGGAAAAAAGAACAACCCCCCCCCCCCCCCCCCACAAAAAAAAAAACAACAAAAAAAACAACAAAACACCCGTTCTCTATAGGAAAAGCAGCCTTAATTTCATACAGACATACAGTACAGTACAATACAGTACGACACGATATAACAAGTACAGTACAACACAACACAATACAATGAAATATAGCACAATGCTATACAAAGCAAGGCAATGAAAAACAACGTAACACAACAGAACAACGCAATACATCACAATACCTCTGTACACAAACGATACTCTATTTGGCCAGTGCAGAAAACAAAGGCATTTACTTTCACTGACTTTACCACATCACCTTTGATATTTTGCTTGAAAAGCGAATCCGAACATTTCCAAGCTGAGGTTGGCTTTTGGGGGGGTTGTTTTGGTTGTTTGTGGGGACTATGTCAGCCTCCGCCATCTTCTCATTTGATCAGACACTCACTCTCTCTCTCTATCTCTCTCTCTCTCACACACACACACACACACACACACACACCCCACACACACACCACACACACACTCAAACAAACTGATAAATACAGGAAGGTTGGGGGACAGAGATCAACAGACTATACGACAGACAAATGGTCAGGCAGGCTGACAGAGACAGACAGACAGACAGACAGGCAGGCAGGCAGAGACAGACAGACAGACAGACAGACAGACAGACAGACAGGCAGGCAGGCAGACACAGACAGACAGGTAGGCAGGCAGGCAGACAGACATACCTGCTCAGACAGACGGGAGAGACATTAAAGTTCTAGAAGCGAAAAACACTTAGGATGCCAGAAAACAGAATTTGACACCAGCAGGCAAAGACAGAGATTCCAGACAGACTGAAAAGACAACTCCCATCAAAGTGCTCAAAGCTGGAGCCATCATGTGCCCCTGTGAATTGAGTCTAATGCCAACAAACCGACCGACACACAGACAGACTAAATAAAGATTCTCAGTGCTCAAGATATCAATGACCTCGATGTAATTAAGAAACACACAGACAGACAAACAGAAAAGTAAAATAAACTCAAAGGGGGGAAAATCAATCCTAAAGATCTCAAAAGATTTCAATGATTTTTACAGACAGGATTTTACAGACAGGACAGACACGCTGGCAGACAAATAAGCAGACATACATAATAAACTCACACTAAACTCTTAACGCCCAAGATGCTAAAATGATGCTGACAGATACACAAACAGGCCAACAAACAGAAAGACAGACACCATGAACAAACACACAACAACAACAAAACATCCAAAAAAAAACCAATGAACTTAGAACACAATTCTCAATGCCTAAGATGTCAACAATTTCAGCTATGCAAACAGACAGGCAGACTTGCTAACAGACTAACACACACACACACACACACACACACACACACACACACACACACACACACACACACACACACACACACACAGGGGACGGGATAGCCTAGTGGTTAGAACATTGCGCTCGCAATCTGACGACCCGGGTTCGATTCCCGTTCAAGGGGATATTTTCCCCTGGAGTTAACATCAGTGCAGACTCCACTCTCCCCAAAAGTCCTTCGGATGAGACTATAAACCGAGGCCCCGTGTGCGAACGTACGCAGAACATCTTGCGCACACGTTAAAATCCTGTTCCGCTTTTCGTAAGAGTAGACCATTGGGTGCTGGTGGGAACAGATGACAATTTACAAAACCGCATACACACGGGGACTGGATGTAAAAAGCACATAAGTGCTTATTCCATTATCCTCGATATAAAAGTGGGTTTTTTAAAGCACACAAGTGCTTATTCCATTATCCTCGATATAAAAGAATAAAATAAAAGAATAAAATGAAATAAAAAATAAACACACACACACACACACACACACACACACACACACACACACACACACACACACACACACACAACCACAGACACATACGAAAGTGTTTGAAATCGAAGAAACTGAGGATTCCAATGAAATGGGTCTCAGGATATTAAACAGACATACTGACAGACAGGCACACAAACACAAGAGACAGACTTCCAAATAAAATAAAGCTTTATCAAAATCCCAAACCCTAAGATAAAAGACTTCCACTGCAGCTAGTGTGACGTAGTTTGGGGATGGTGGTTTGTTTTTAAAAATTCTTTTATTTTGAGGATAATGGAATAAGCACTCATGTGCTTTTTTACATCCAGTTCCCGTGTGTATGCAGTTTGTATATTTTGTCATCTATTCTCAACGGCACACAATGGCCTACTCTTACGAAAAGCGTAATGGCTTTTAACTAGTGCGCAAAGATGTTCTGCGTGCGTTCGCACACGGGGCCTCGGTTTATAGTCTCATCCGATGGACTCTTGAACGGGAATCGAACTCGGGTCAGCAGATCACGAGCGCATCACGCTATCCACCAGGCTATCCCGTTAGGAGGGAGAGAGGGAGATAAAGAGAGAGAGAGAGAGGAGAGGAGAGAGAGAGAGAGAGAGAGAGAGAGAGAGGAGAGAGAGAGACGAGAGAGAGAGAGAGAGAGAGACAGACAGACAGACAGACAGAGAGACAGAGACAGAGACAGACAGAGAGACAGACTCCTATACTGACAAAAATTGATCAGAATCAGACAAGCTCGCATCAAAGCTCCTTAACTCAAAGCCAAAAATCTTTTCTTTTTTTTTTAATTCCAGTAAAAGCTAATCTCACGATGTCCACGGCTGGTACAAAGACTGCCAGACAAACAAGCACACACAGACTGACAAGTAAACAGTCGAGAACCAAACACACATCGAAGTTCTCACAATAAAAACACACAGACTGACACGCTAACAAACACACTCACATCGAAGTCCTAAAAACACGCACAAAGACACCAAGCTAACAAAAGAATAGACTCCCATCAAAGTTCTCACAATAAACACACACAGACTGACACGTTAACACACTCACATCGAAGTTTTCACAATAAGCACACACAGACTGACACGCTAACAAGCACACTCACATCGAAGTCCTAGAAACAAGCACAAAGACACCAAGCTAACAAAAGAATAGACTCCCATCAAAGTTCTCACAATAAACACACACAGACTGACAAGCTAACAAACACACTCACATCGAAGTTTTCACAATAAGCACACACAGACCGACACGCTAACAAGCACACTCACATCGAAGTCCTAGAAACAAGCACAAAGACACCAAGCTAACAAAAGAATAGACTCCCATCAAAGTTCTCACAATAAACACACACAGACTGACAAGCTAACAAACACACTCACATCGAAGTTTTCACAATAAGCACACACAGACCGACACGCTAACAAACACACTCACATCGAAGTTTTCACAATAAACACACACAGACTGACACGCTATCAAACAAACACACTCACATCGAAGTTTTCACAAATAGCACACACAGACTGACACGCTAACAAACACACTCACGTCAAAGTTTTCACAATAAGCACACACAGACTGACACGCTAACAAGCACACTCACATCGAAGTTTTCACCAATAGCACACACAGACCGACACGCTAACAAACACACTCACATCGAAGTTTTCACAATAAGCACACACAGACCGACACGCTAACAAACACACTCACATCGAAGTTTTCACAATAAGCACACACAGACTGACACGCTAACTAACAAGCACACTCACATCGAAGTTTTCACCAATAGCACACACAGACTGACACGCTAACAAGCACACTAAACGTCGAAGTTTTCACCAATAGCACACACAGACTGACACGCTAACAAACACACTCACGTCGAAGTTTTCACCAATAGCACACACAGACTGACACGCTAACTAACAAGCACACTCACATCGAGAAAGCGATTGACAAGCTGACAAAGACAGGCAGACAAACACTCACGTCGAAGTTCTCAAAGCCGAAGATGTCGAGGATGCCGATGAAGCGGGTCTGGTGCTGGCCTGGGTTGGTGCACTTGTTGATGGCGTCCACCAGCCAGGCGAAGGTGCGAGAGTACAGGGCCTTGGCCATGGCGTGACGGTTCTCCGAGGCCTGCAACAGCCAGCCAATACCATCAGCCATCCAGCCAGCCATCCATCAATGCTCCAATCCATCCATGGATCAATCCATCAATGGATCAAATGGATTATTGTGAAAACTTCGATGTGAGTGTGTTTGTTAGCGTGTCGGTCTGTGTGTGCTTATTGTGAAATTTTCGATGTGAGTGTGCTTGTTAGCGTGTCAGTTTGTGTGTGCTATTGGTGAAAACTTCAATGTGAGTATGTTTGTTAGCGTGTCAGTCAATCAATCAATCAATCAATCCACTCAACCACCCAATTATTTTAGCGAATAATCGACCATCAACCAATCGACGAACGCTAGCCGAGAGGTTAAGACTCGTTTGCCTTTAATCCCATGGGTCCATGAAGTTGTGGGTTCGAATCTCGGCGAGTTCATTGTGCGCGTGTGTGTGTGTGTTTACATTCTGAATTTGTAAAAATCTATTGATTGTAACTGGCTGCATGTGAAAGACTAGGATGAATGAAAGCGCTTTGATTTGTGTTTTGTAAGATATAGCGCTGTATAAATTCCATGTAGTAGTAGAAGTAGTAGTAGTAGTAGTAGTAGTAGTAGTAGTAGTAGTAGTAGTAGTAGTAGTAGTAGTTTCTGGTGATTTACGGGTGGTGTGCAGGGAGGGTATATCACATACTGACTGAGGATCAAAGATTCAATCCTGGTTTAAATTGTCTGACGGATTATGTTTGCATATTGCATAATGTGGTGGTGTGTGTTTAATACATTAAATGAAGTATATATGGACAGACTAAGCATCTCTTCTTTGAAGAAGACTTCCATGTGTTCCGGGAACATGTGATTCACCACTATGCTAGGTGGGAGGCTACTGTAAAGCCAAGTGCCAATTAAAATGCTGTTATGTCTTACAATGTTAAACTGACGTTGTCTTCAGGTTGAAAATTGTGGATCCTTGGTCTAGAGGTAACGCACCTGCCTATCAAGCCAAATCTGTGGATTCGATCCTGTTTGTATCCACTTTCCCCCCATCCACTAGACCTTGAGTAATGGTCTTGGTGCTAGTCTTTCGGATGAAACAACAAGGTCCCATGTGTAACAAACAACAAGGTCCCATGTGTAACAAACAACAAGGTCCCATGTGTAAAAACAACAAGGTCCCATGTGTAACAAACAACAAGGTCCCATGTGTAACAAACAACAAAGTCCCATGTGTAACACACATTCAGTGCATGTAAAAGGGCCCACGGCAATAAGAGAGTTGTTCCTGGCAAAATTCTGTAGAAAAAATCCCACTCTGATTTTTAAAAAAATCTATATTTACAAACAGATAAATAAAAAATGTGGCACTGCCCTTGTGGCAACGCGCTCTTCCAGAGGCGAGCAGCCCAAATTTGACGCAGAGAAATCTGCCATGGCTGAGAGTGGTGTTCAATGCATTGTAATGCAATAAACTCTTCTTACAACAACATGCACTCTCCAGTCCTTTACAGGGGCAACAACGGCCCTGGGCAAAAGAAGTGTCAGTTACTGCTGTCACCCAAGTCTGGAGGCCTACACTCGAATGTTTGCTGTAAAATAGCATGCTGAGGTTGTCTTCAGCCATGACAAACTTCAAGCATATCAACCTGCACTCTCCTTTAAACAACAAAAATAAAAATTCTCTGATGTTGGAGAACGGCTATCTAGGTGGCGAAGTATTTTTAAAACAGTCATGACTACACGCCAAACTTCTCAAGCAGTGTGTACTTTCAATCTCACAGGGATTCCCAGGAGAGATGAGTGAGTCAGAGTGTATGATCTGAGTGACCACCAGAGCATGAAGCTGGGGAACACGAAACAACAACACAAACACTATTCTACTCATGTGAGTTTTGCTCATAAATCAGATGTTTGGCCAGCAAAGTACACATCAGCTGATGACTCAGACTTCATTCACAAAATAATGCAGAAATCTGCTAATAAATCAGCCGTGGTTCTGACAGACAATGCCAACGTCTGCAAATGGAGGAATCGATCATTATGCCGATAATTGCCCAAATCTGCAGATAAACCTGCCATTTTTCGCAGAGCACACACATCGCCTGATGAATGGACACAGGTTTTGCAGCCCTATCAACAAAGCCAACAGCCGCCATCATCATCATCCTCCGTGTGCTTCAACCCCCCCCCCCCCCCCTTTTTTTTCCCCCCCTGGATTTCTGAAAACAGCCCCTACGACCATCACCCCCCCCCCCCCTCATCAACACAGTTCCGCCACATTTTTGCACCACCGATCTACTCCCTCTCCCCCCCCCCCCCCCCCCCCTCTGTTTCTGGAATATGTTCACAGGCTATTCCCGACAGGCCTTGAGATACCAGAGAGGGAGTTCCTTCTCCCCCAATCCATTACTGCAATATTAACGCACATGCCCTCACATATCACAACCGTTTACACAGTTCTCTCTCTCTCTCACTCTCACACAAACACACACATACCAAACACACACATGCAGGCACTCAAGCACACGCATACATACGCGCACGCACGCGCACGCACACATAGCGCACGTGTCTCTCCATAATCAGAGAAAAAAAATAATGTTACCAGGACAACCACACTTGCTGGAAACAGTTCGGCCTCTGCCATTGATTTTTGGGGATAGGGGTAGGGGGCGGAGAGTAGTATACCGGTGATGGTGGTGATGACAGGGTAGAGAATTAATGGGATGAAGAAAAAGAGAGTAGAAAGGGGGAAGGGGGGGATTGGGAAGGGGGGGGGGGGGGGGGGGGGGGTGTAGAGACATCCAAAAATGCCTCCTTCAATAAAATGGCTCACTGTCACTCCATTACAATTACATTTCCAAGATTGCATTCTATGTTGTGGAATGGTGGGTTAACACTGGGAGAAAGTTAAGATACATGTACAGAGAGAGAGAGAGACAGAGACAAAGAGAGAGAAGGAAGGAGAGGGGTGAAAGAGAGAGAGGAGACACGCGCACACACACACACACACACACACACGCACGCACGCACGCACGCACACACGCACGCACGCACACACGCACGCACACACGGTCGGTCGTCGGTCGATCAGACAGAGACGAGGAAGGCGAGAAGTGAGCCCAAAGGGAGAGACAGGATGGGGGAGAAAAAAGAGCAGAGGAGAGACGGAAGGGGGAGAAAGAAAGCAGAGGGAGGCAGATGGGGGAGAAAAGAAAAGAGCAAGAGGGAGAGACAGGATGGGGGAGAAAAGAAAAGAGCAAGAGGGAGAGACAGGATGGGGGAGAAACGAAAAGAGCAAGAGGGAGAGACAGGATGGGGGAGAAAGAAAGAGCGCAATAGGGAGAGACAGGATGGGGGAGAAAAGAAAAGAGCAAGAGACAGGATGGGGGAGAAAAGAAAAGAGCGAGAGGGAGAGACAGGATGGGGAGAAAGGAAAAGAGCAAGGGAGAGACAGGATGGGGGAGAAAGAAAGAGCGCAATAGGGAGAGCAGGATGGGGGAGAAAGGAAAAGAGCAGAGGGAGAGGCAGGAAGGGGGAGAAAAGAAAAGAGCGAGAGGGAGAGACAGGATGGGGGAGAAAAGAAAAGAGCAAGAGACAGGATGGGGGAGAAAAGAAAAGAGCGAGAGGGAGAGACAGGATGGGGGAGAAAGAAAAGAGCGAGAGGGAGAGACAGGATGGGGAGAAAGAAAGACAAGAGACAGGATGGGAGAAAGAAAGAGAGGAGAGACAGGATGGGGGAGAAAAGAAAAGAGCAGAGGAGAGACAGGATGGGGGAGAAAAGAAAAGAGCGAGAGGGAGAGACAGGATGGGGGAAGAAGAGCAAGAGAGAAGGAAGAAAAAGAGCGAGAGGGAGAGACAGGATGGGGGAGAAAAGAAAAGAGCAAGAGGGAGAGACAGGATGGGGGAGAAAGAAAGAGCAAAGAGAGAGACAGGATGGGGGAGAAACGAAAAGAGCAAGAGGGAGAGACAGGATGGGGGAGAAAGAAAGAGCGCAATAGGGAGAGACAGGATGGGGGAGAAAAGAAAAGAGCAAGAGGGAGAATGCCAACACTTATCTGTAATTCTCAAAAGTAAGGAGAGACTCTGTCTGTCTGTCTGTCTGTCTGTCTGTCTGTCTGTCTCTCTCTCTCTCTCTCTCTCCCCCCACACACACACACACACAGACCAGAGACGCTGTGACTGCTTGTTCTCAGAAAGCCACGGATTCTGACGGTCATTCCACAGGCTGGACAAACTGTCCGTTTCCTGGCAACGCTTAGTTACAGCCAGAAAATATCTCTCTAACACACACACACACACACTTACTTCTCTCTCTCTCTCTCTCTCTCTCTCTCTCTCTCTCTCTCTCTCTCTCTCTCTCTCTCTCTCTCTCAGATATTTTCTTATTTTCTTTTCTATGTTGTATTGTGGCCTAAGGCCAATGTGCAATTAAATCATTTCAGAGTTCAGAGTTTTCTCTCTCATAAAGAGAGGTATGATGTGTATAGATCGTTTTAAAGTATTTTTGTAAAAGAGCAGTATTTAAACTTTATAGATGTCTACTGCTTTCGTGTAGCAATTACACAAGCAAGAAATAATGTTTTACCTCTTAACAATAATGTGTATAGATATAGTGATAATATCCGAGATAAATTATGTCCATTTTGTAAAACGAACTTTGAAAATGAAGCCCACTTTCTATTGGAATGTTACATGTACTTAAACTTAAGAGAAAAGTTTTTAAGCAAATGTATCAATGTACCATTGACAGATATGTTCAAAGTAAGAAATGATGAGTACAAACATAGTTTGTCTAACTACATTTTTCATTCTATTAACAAAAGGAAAATAATGTTGTCGCAAATACTTTATTGGAAAACTGCTACGATTTGATATACTCAATATGGATGATTTTTCTTAGACAGCATCTTCTTTCTATGATTGGGTTATGATTGATTTAAGGTTTATAATCAAGAAATAGAATAAATAGTGTTTTTCTTTTGTATTCAGTCATGAACTGTTACTGACATAACCTTTTTGCATTATTTGGCTATGTATATGTTGGTGTTTTTCTTCTCTAATCAGTCATAAATCATTATTTGTTTGTGTATTTGCTTTGCCAATGATATGAATGAACCCATTGTTCTATCCCAAGCCCAACAAATGTATTGTGGTCCAAGGCCAATGTACATTAAATCATTTCAGTGTTCAGTGTTCAGTGTTCTCTCTCTCTCTCTCTCCTCTCTCTCGTTTTCTCCCTCCTTCTCTCCACCTCTCTCTCCTCTCTCCCTCCCTCTCTCTCTCTCTCTCTCTCTGCTCTGCTCTCTCTCTATGTATCAATGTACCATTGCCAGATATGTTCAAAGTAAGAAATGATGAGTACAAACATAGTTTGTCTAGATACATTTTTCATTCTATTAACAAAAGGAAAACAATGTTGGCTCAAATGCTTTATTGAAAAACTGCTGGAATTTGATATACTCATATGAATGATTCTTCTTAGACAGCATCTTCTTTCTATAATTGGATTATGGTTGATTTAAGGTTTATAATCAAGAAATAGAATAAATGGTGTTTTTCTTCTTTATTCGGTCATAAATTGTTACTGACATAATCTTTTTGCATGATTTGGATATGTATATGTTTGTGTTTTCCTTCTTTATTCTGTCACAAATCATTACTTGTTTGTGCATTTGCTTTGCCAATGATATGAATGAACCCATTGTTCCATCCCAAGCCCAACAAATGTATTGTGGTCCAAGGCCAATGTACATTAAATCATTTCAGAGTTCAGAGTTCAGAGTTCTCTCTCTCTCTCTCTTCTCTCTCTCTCCTCTCCTCTCCCTCTCTCTCTCTCCTCACACACACACACACAATTCTCTCTCACGCACACACACACACACACACACACTCACACACACACACTCAAGCAAGCACGCGGAGGAATATGTACGCACGCACGCACGCACGCACGCACACACACACACACACACACACACACACACACATACTTGATAAACGAATGATGGGTGGGATTCTTGTTGGGGTTTTTTGGGGTTTTTTGTTTTGGTTGGGTGGGGTGGGTGGGGGCGTTTACTGTTGTTTGGGGGATTTTTTTTTAGGGGGGGGGGGGGGGGGGATGTTTGTTTTGTTTGGGTTTGATTTTTTGTTGGGGTTTTTTGGGGCGGGGAGGGGGGGGGGGGCATTTTGCCCATTCGCGTCTGTTTTCTCAGAATGTCACTGTGATTCCCCATCACTTGCTTACCAACAACTAACTATGGGCTCGCTACATTTGACAGAGTGCAGATCCTCTGCTATCCTGTTTTCCCTCCTGTGTGTGCTGACTGGGCAGATAGGACCTGCTAGTTCAGTGTTCTAAGCCATGTACCCCTCTTCCACAACATGCAGTGCTTCCACTGAAACTGATACTATCATGGGAGATGGGTGTGTAAGTGTGTAAGTGTACGTGCGTACGTGCGTGCGTGCGTGCGTGTGTGTGTGTGTGTGTGCACTTTTTGTGCGCCTTGGCTTCAGTTCAGTACAGTCCCTCAAGTTCACCCAGCTCTCAATGGACACCTGCTCTTTTCAGGGACAGGGGAGGTACAGCAGCGAGGGAGAGGAGATGGGCGCCGCCCTCACTATGCTGGCCCCTAGAGAAGTGAGGTCTCTGACGCCTCGCTCCACTACACGACTGACCAGGCTATCGGAACACCTTTACCTCTTATATACACGAACAGAATGAAGGCACTGGCAGATCTGCGCTTAGGCTGACCTGGGAGATCGTAAAAATGAGCCAGGTGGAAATGGACTGTAGGGGTACTACCAGTAGACCTAGCCCTGTCTGTTTCTCCTTCATCATCATCATCATCATCATCATCATCACCATCATCACCATCATCATCACCATCATCATCATCATCATCATCATCATCATCATCTGTTTCTTGTGGGAGAAGTGTGAAGTGGACCGACTCCTCTCCACAGTACAGGGACACAAACTAGGGACAACGCCAGCAGCTCAATCCACAATCCTAATCTCATTCTGAATTCCAACCAGACAATTTGCCAATCAGCGCTAACTCTCCCTCTCTCTCTCTCATTGACGTCATTCTGAGGAAACTACGTCACGCGGACACGGACAGCTTCCGTTCTGCTGCAGGCGACAAGGTGCCGGCAGGCAGGTTCCCTGTAATCTCCGCCATTCATTTTCCCCGTTATCACTCACCTGTGCTTCCAGCCACACCCCACCACCCTAAACTCCCTCCACCTCCCTTCTTCTGCCTCTGTGTGTGTGTGTGTGTGTGTGTGTGTGTGTGTGTGTGTTGTGGAGGGAGGGTGTGTGTGTGGAGGGAGGGTATGTGTGTGTGCGTCTCTCTCTCTCTCTCTCTCTCTCTCTCTCTCTCTCTCTCTCTCTCTCTCTCTCTCTCTCTCTCTCTCTTTCCTCTCTCTCTCCCCCATACACACACAAAGGAAGGGAGGTGGAGAGAGTTTGTGTGTGTGTGTGTGTGGGGGGGGGGGGGGGGGGTGGGTGTCGAATCTCGTTCAAGAGGATTTTTCCCTCTGGAGTTAACATCAGTGCCGACTCCACTCCATTCCCCCCAAAAGTCCTTCGGATGAGACTATAAACTGAGGTCACGTGTGCGAACGCACGCAGAACACCTTGCGCACATGTTAAAACCCGTTCCGTTTTTCGGAAGAGTAGGCCATTGTGTACCGGTGGGAACGGATGACATTTACAAACCGCATACACACTGGGAGAGGATGTAAAAAAGCACATGAGTGCTTATTCCATTATCCTCAAAATGAAAGAAGAAGAAAACACACACAACACCACCACCACCTCCCCCCCCCC
>CM054138.1:79360220-79367720 GCA_028751875.1 Rapana venosa | reverse complement strand
AGCAGTCAGGCACCTGGCTACCTCCACCGGTACAGCGCCGCAGTGTAGTGTTCACAGCGGCGAGTTTCTTCTCCGTCACACTACACGGGTATATAAAGTAAAGTAGTATGTTCTTTCGAGCCAGAAGGCCCATAGAGCCGGAGCTTATCCCGGTTTCTGTAGCGTTAAGCGAACTGATGGTTTTTCACCACCCCTGTGACAGGACGCTAGTCTGTCGCCAGATACTTCCCCCCCAGCAGAGCTGGTACCCACTTGTACACCTGGGTGGAGTGAGGAAAATAGGAGTAAAGTGTCTTTCCCAAGGACACAACACCGAGCCGAGCGGGGATCGAACCCGCGACCTCTGGATCACGAGTTGACCGCCTAAACCACTCGACCACGGTGCCTCCGTCGATTACTGAAAAGGTCAACACTAAACCCCAGATGAACACACACACACACACACAACACACACACACACACACACACACACACACACACACTCAGAGAGAGATAACATATTTATGATATACCCTGAAGCCAGACTGTCCCGTTTGACAAGACCTACATGATGGTCTGGGTCCATCACTAGACACTGGAAAGCCAGGTCTCCTGCTGTAACACGCCTTTCCCCCATATAAACCAAACATTAATGTGCAAAACTGACTGACTACATACATACCAACATAATAACCATTGCGTAACATGGACCTTTTACAATAGGCATATATTGCAAGTGAATTTATTACAGTAAATCTTTGCTGCAGGCAATCCTTCTGCGACATCTTACATATTCCGGCTCCTCATTTCATCCTTGCATTGCTTATGAAAAACTGGCCCCAGAAGGGAGATTTGCATGATATGCATTTTCCACAATGTTTTTTCGTTTGGTGGTGGAGGGGGGGGAGGGAGTTTTGCATTTTCCACAATTTTTCGTTTGGTGGGGGAGGGGGGGGGTTGCTTGTTTATAAAGACTTGCCCTTGTAAAACAGGCCTGAAACTCTTCTTCCTAAGACTCATCTGTTGTTTCCCCTTTTAGCCTTCTGAGAGATGACGTGACGATGATTGCTCGCATCTGGCCAGGTGAGGCCCTTCTGCCTCCACTACCCATGTCTTTACTCCTACCTCTACCACACAATGTGTGCAGACAGACAGACAGACAGACAGACAGACAGACAGACAGACATACACACTGACATCCAAATACCGACACACAGACACATGTACACAAGCATACGCATTTAGAGCTAGCGCTCGCTCTGTCTCTCACTCACTCACTCTCTCACACACACACATACACGCACGCACGCACGCGCACACAAACACACACCCCCAACCCCCTCCACATCCACCCCTTCACACCCACTCCCTCATCCCCACACCACCACCACCACCCCCCACCACACTACCACCCACCCCCCACCCCACCCCCACCCCCCACCACACTACCACCCACCCCACACCACCCACCCCCCTTCCCTCATAAACCCACCCCTACACACACACACAAACCCACCCCTACACACACACAACCCACCCCTTCACACAAACCCACCACCCCTACACACACACAAACCCACCACCCCTACACACACACAAACCCACCACCCCTACACACACACAAACCCACCCCTACACACACACAAACCCACCACCCCTACACACACACAAACCCACTCCTACACACACACACACACACACACACACACACAAACCCCACCCTTCCCTCACAAACCCACCACCCCTACACACACACAAACCCCACCCTTCCCTCACAAACCCACTCCTACACACACACACACAAACCCCACCCTTCCCTTACAAACCCACTCCTACACACACACACACACACACACACACACACACAAACCTCACCCTTCCCTCACAAACCCACTCCTACACAACACAACACACACACACAACCTCACCCTTCCCTCACAAACCCACCCCTACCACACACACACACACAAACCCCACCCTTCCCTCACAAACCCACTCCTACACACACACACACACACACACACACACACACACACACACACACACACACACACACACACACACAAACCCCACCCTTCCCTCACAAACCCACTCCTACACACACACACACACACACACCACACACCCACACCCTTCCCTCACAAACCACCCCTACACACACACACACAAACCCCACCCTTCCCTCACAAACCCACACCCTACACACACACACACAAACCCCACCCTTCCTCACAACCCACCTACACACCCCCACCACCACACCACACACACCACCCCTACACACACACACACAAACCCCACCCTTCCCTCACAAACCAACACACCACACACACACACACAAACCCCACCCTTCCTCACAAACCCACCACCCCTACACACACACAAACCCACAAACCCACCCCTACACACACACAAACCCACCCCTACACACACACAAACCCACCACCCCTACACACACACAAACCCACCCCTACACACACACAAACCCACTCCTACACACACCCCTACACTCGGGTCAGCACTGACCTCCTGCAGCTTGTAGGGGATGCTGGTGACGGTGCCGCGCACCTGGATCTGGCGGAAGAGCAGGAGGTCGGAGCAGCTGGGCAGCTCCATGCCCAGCAGCGCGCACACCACCTCCTGCAGCAGCTGCACGTCCCCCGGCCGCAGCGCGCTCTTCTCGCCCTCCACGTCCTCGAACTGCAGGTTGCCCAGCGTCAGCACCGCCGACAGCACCGAGAAGATGCCGCCCACCATCTCCTGCAAGGCCAGGCAGGGCAGACAGACAGACAGACGCTGAGTGATGGATGTTTGGATCGGTGGTCTAGAGGTAACGCGCTTGTCTAGAAAGCGAAAAGTCCGGGTCTGAAGTGTGCGGCGGTTCGTACCCCGTTTGGACCGGAAATTTTTCCCCCATCCATTAGACCATGAGTGGTGGTCTGGGCGCTAGTCTTTCGGATGAGACGATAAACCGAGGTCCCGTGTGTTACACGTAATTATTTAGCGCACGTAAAAAAACCCACGGCAACAAGAGAGTTGTCCCTGGCAAAATTCTTAGAAAAAAGCCACTCTGATAGGGAAACAAATACAGCTGCAGAAAAAAAAAAAAAGGTGAAAGGGTGGCGCAGCGCTAAGTGGCGACGCGTTCTCCCGCTCTCCCCGGGGAGAGCAGCCCGAATTTCACGGAGAGAAATCTGCCGTGACTTAAAGTGGTATGAAATAAAATCTGAGCGCTTTGATTTGTTGCTTTACAAGATTCAGCGCTATATAAATTCCATACATTATTATATTATTATTATTCGGGTTTGTTGTTTTCCCACCCTCGGCTACAGCTCCGAGGTTCACCAGGGTGTGATTTTTGCGTGTGTAACCCCCCCCCCCCCCCCCCCCCCCCCCCCCCCAGCTGCACCTCCCAAAGCATCGGGGGTGGTGCCTAAACACGACACCTGGGCGCCGGCTGCGGTTTCTTTTGAGGGCTGGGTGAAAAAAAGTTTCACTGTACTTCATCTATTACCCTCAGAAAATAAAACTTCGTTATCTTTTCTTTGTCATCCGTTCCTACCGGTACACAGTGGCCTACTCTTTCGAAAGACGGAGGAGGGTTTTAACGTGTGCGCAAGATGTTCTGCGTGCGTTGGCACATGGGGACTCGGTTTATAGTCTCATCCGAAGGACTTTGACATTCATCAAACTGGTAAGACAGGGCGAGGCTGAGGAATGGAACCCAGAACTTCACGGTCTACTTGTTGGCAGGCGAACGTCTTAACCCTCCTGCCACCCTTCTTTTTAGAGTGATGGAGCCAGTCAGTACGTGTTTTTGTCCTAGTTGTTGTTGTAGCACGTTCCCCCCACCTTAACACCCTGGGGAGGGGGAGGGGGTCTCCCCGAACACGCACTTTTGACTCACCCATCCATCCAACTAGAAATAAGACACACTGGATGGATACATTTCTCAGTTCGAGCATCTCGACATATTGGCAGCCATACTCCGACTTCAGAGGATATTTTCCCCCACCTTGGCACCCTGGGGGTTCACCCAGAATACAGGCTCTCTAACTGACCACCCCACCCCCACCCCCCAACTGGGAATCACTGTGAGACTGTCAGTGAGAAGTGTCTCAGTTTAAGCACCTCGACATATTGGCAGCCATACTCCGACTTTAGAGGATTTCTTCTCTTTAAAAAGGAGTGTACAGGTTGTTATGTTAAGAACTTGTCATGGCTGCAGACAGCCTCAACATACCAATTCAACTGCATGACGCCATTAATTTTTCATGTAGGACTTGGCACCTGCCTCAGCCGACATCAATGGCTGACAAACTTTCCGCCTGAACCATGATGGTGTGTGGTGTGTGTCCCAGTTCGATGTCCATTCTCTCTCTCTCTCTCTCTCTCTCTCTACTCTCTCTCTCTCTCTCCTCTCTTCTCCTCTCCTGTCTCTGTCTCTCTCTGTCCGCTCTCTCTCCCTCCCTCTCTCATCATTAACAGTTTAGCTTTATATTGATGTAAAGCCTTTAGAATAAGAGATATCAATTAAAAATAATAATGTCAAAAGGGTTTCATTTTTCCCATTGTGGATTTGTGTTGCATTAAATTGTCACATCTGTACTTAACCGTGTGTTACTATCATTAATCACTGATTTTATCAGCAACCCCCTTCATGTATGGGCCAACGGCCTCTTTTAAGAATACATCATGTCAGAGTTCAAAACTCTCTCTCTTATGAACACATCATTTCAGAGTTCAAAAACTAACTAACTAACTCTCTCTCTCTCTCTCTCTCTCTCTCTCTCTCTCTCTCTCTCTCTCTCTCCCCTCTGTTTGTGTGTTTGTGTGTGTGTGTGTGTGTGTGTGTGTGTGTGTGTGTGTGTGTGTGTGTGTGTGTGGTGGCGTGTGCGTGTGTGCGTGTGTGTGGTGTGGTAAAAGTAGAGACGGTGGAGGTTAAGGTGGGTACGGTGATGGTGAAGTGACGTGATAGAGAGGAGATGAGGAGAAGAGAGAGAGAGAGAGAGAGAGAGAGAGAGATGAGAGAGAGAGAGAAGAGAGAGAGAAAGAGAGAGAGACTGACATACAGACAGACAGACTGAGACAGACTGAGACAATCACCACCCAACCATCCAACCTCATCCACCAATGAACCCCTCCAAACCATCCAACCTCATCAACCATCCCCACCAATGAACCCCTCCAAACCATCCAACCTCATCCACCAATGAACCCCTCCAAACCATCCAACCTCATCCACCAATGAACCCCTCCAAACCATCCAACCTCATCCACCAATGAACCCCTCCAAACCATCCAACCTCATCCACCAATGAACCCCTCCAAACCATCCAACCTCATCCACCAATGAACCCCTCCAAACCATCCAACCTCATCCACCAATGAACCCCTCCAAACCAGCCCCAAAGCTACCGCTCGCTCACCTCACTGATGTTGAGGACGTTCATAGCCAGCCTGAGGTTGTCGAACATGGTCAGGTCGTTCACCCCGCTCAGCGTGTAGCAGCCGCTCTGCTTCAGGTAGGCGTACGACTCCACGGGGCCCAGGTGGTACTGCTGGGCCAACTCCGGCGAGGCGCAGGCGCCGGCCGCCAGCTGGTAGAAGACGTGGTAGTTGCGTTCGTTGGGAGACTGGAAGGTGATTCTGGACTGCTCCAGCAGGTAGTCCTGCACGATGCAGCCTTTGATCTCGTGCCCATGGAAACACACCTGCATGAACTTGCCGAAGCGGCTGGAGTTGTCGTTGCGCACCGTCTTTGCGTTGCCTGTGGAAGACAGAGCGGAGAAGTGAATGAACTGGATAGACAGAAAGATGGAAGGAAGGAGAACTGAATGAACAGGAAAAGGACAGGAGAGAAGTAAAGAAAAGAAAGAAAGAAGGAAGAAGAAAGAAAAAGAAGAAGAAAGAAGTGAATGAACAGACAGGAAAGAAAGAAGGAAGGAGAAGTGAATGACAAGGAAAGAAAGACAGAAGGATGGGTGACAGATGAAAGGAAGATAAGTAGGTAGTCAGGTAGGTAGGTACGTATCGGTGGTTCCGTACAAAACAAGAAAACAGACAACAGATACAAACAAAAAATAGACAACAACGGATACAACAACAAACAAGAGAGACAACTGTGGATACAACAAGACAACAACAGATACAACAAGACAGACAACTGCCGATACAACAAGAAACAAGACAGACAACTGCGGATACAACAACAAACAAGACAGACACAACAGATACAACACAAACAAGACGACAACAACGATACAACAACAAATAAGACAGACAACAACAGATACAACAACAAAGACAGACAACAACGAATACAACGAAAAGAGAGACAACAACGGATACAACATCAGACAGACAAACAACAACGGATACAGCAACAAAAAGAAACAGACAACAACGAATACAACATCAGACAGACAACAAGGGATACAACAACAAAGACACAGACAACAATTGATACCACAACGAAAAGAGAGACAACAACGGATACAACAACCCAAAAAATGACAAAACAACGGATAAACATATAACAAACAAACAAAAAACAAAAACCCTATTTAATGAGGCGCTGTACAAGTGGCGACACGCTCTCCCCAAGAAGGATCACCAACAATTTCACGGAGAGGGTCGTGCCAGTCCATCTGGTGCCGAGGCTTTCCCTATCTCGGTTGTTTTTTTTTTCTTCTTCTCCTTTTTTTTTTCTTGTTCACTTTTTTGCTCAAGTCGTCCTTTTGATTGGGTTTTTTGTTGTTTTTGGTGGTGGTTGCTTTTTTATTGGTTGTGTTGGGTTGTTTTTTTTGTTTTGTTTTGTTTTTGTTTTTTGTGTGGTTGTTTTGGGTTGTTGTTTTTTGTTGGGATTTTTTTTTGGGGGGGTAGGGGGGGGGGGGAGTGTGTTGGGCGTTTTCTTTTCTTTTTTTCTTTTGTTTACTTCTCTCTCCCTCTCTCTCCAATCTTTTGTCTCCGGACCAACGCCTTGTCTCAGCAATGCGGACACGCTACAACACAATAATCTACACTACACAGCAGGCACACAACAGCCATACGCAGTGACAAAGCCTTCAAACGGGGCGGGGTCTCCACAGGGCGGGGGGCTAGCGGAAGGAGGGGAGAGAGCTATCGGAAGGACATCCTTGAACAGACAGACTCCCTGCCGCTGCCTGGCATAGGTAATAGTGACAAATATTCCCTGTGTGTGTGTGTGTGTGTGTGTGCGCGCGTGCGTGCGTGCGTGTGTGTGTATGTGAGAAAGAGAGAGAAAGTGTGTGTGTGCGTGCGTGTGTGTGTGTGTGTGGTGTGTGTGTGTGTGTGTGTGTGGTGTGTGTGTGTGTGTGTGTGAGGGGGGGAGGCTATATTTATGAATATCTGTAGGTCTATGGGGGGGAAAAAACCACCTAAAGACACTTGGTTTCATCAACAACAAAAAAGGATCTTATTTCTGGAGCACCCTCTTGATTTAACCACATCAAAAGTTATCTTTCTGCTGTGCAAGTGTGTGTTTGAGCACCCATGTAA
>CM054138.1:79322720-79355220 GCA_028751875.1 Rapana venosa | reverse complement strand
TCATCAATGAAATCATCATCAATAATATACATATATAGTTGAAAAATGTAAAAAGATGCCACAACCCCCACACGAGGGCAACCTTGATGTGGTCGTGTATAAGGTCTAGTAGACTATAATTTTAAAGTGTATTACTGAAATCACTGATTGTTACTGACAGAACATTATATCGAAAGCTCTAGTAAATGACCCCCTACCCCACCCCCACCCCATCCTCCTTCCATCCGCTCCCCTCACTTGGAAAAGCTCCTTTCCGTCAGGGATAGATAGACAGGTAGATAGACGGATAGATAGACAGACAGACAGACAGACAGACAGACAACACACACACACACACACACACACACACACACACACACACACACACACACACACACAGAATAGTTATGCGCAGATTCCATCGAAATGACCGTTCCTCCAGTAATTGTTAACATACAGTTATCAAAATCATAGCAAAGCTGGCTGTAATATTTGAACTGAAGTCGCCGCATTCGTGGAAGGGAGAGCCGTTGGCAATCTTGACGAATATCCGTTATCACTCAGACGACCTTCAACACTTTAGCACTTTTGTGGGAAGTCCTGTACAGTGCTGTGTCGGAGAGGGAAGGAAGTGGGGAAGAAGTGCTAGGCCTATCTGGTCATGTCCGCCTGGTGGCCCACAGCTTGGTCTCCTCTCCCGCCTGAAGGAAGGCTGTTCACCCCGGAATTATCTATCCATACATACAGCGCTTTTTAGGACACAACCTCAGCCGCTAACTAGTGAATGGAAGGAAATGATACAGGGGTTTTTTTGTTTTGTTTTGTTGGTTTTGGTTTCTTTTGGTTGTTGTTGTGGTTTTTTTGCTGGTGGTGGTGGTGGTGGTGTGTGTGTGTGTGTGTGTGTGTGTGTGTGTGTGTGTGTGTGTGTGTGTGTGTGTGTGTGTTGTGTGTTTGGTGTTGTGTGTGTGTGTGTGGGGGGGGGGGGGGGGGACTTATTTTCTTCTTTTTCTTCCTCTTCGTTGGCTTTTTTAAAAAACAATTCTTATTTACGATTTTTTCTCTTGTTCTTATCCGATCTGAACTGTCCCCGTTTTCTTTTTAGTTGGTTTTTTTCGGTTGTTTTTTTCTTTTTACGTCTTCTTTAGTACTGAACAGCAATAGGGAGTAAGAACATGCACGCACGCAAACACATTCTCATATAATTATGCAAGCGCTTTCAAGAAAATCCAGACATGTCGGCATATGATATCTGGATGCAGTCTTTTTGCTTTTTATTTTTTATTTTTAAGAAAGACCTTCGCTTCACAAATATGTTTGAAGGTATGCATTTTGTTGCGCGCGCGCGCACGCGCGCACACACACACACACACACACACACACACATACTCTATCTCTCTCTCTCTCTCTCTCTCTCTCTCTCTCTCTCTCTCTGTACATACATGTCTGCACGCAATCTAGTTCAGAGATACCTGTACTGTGTGTTATATAATATAATATGCTGGCATGCTCTCGTGCACAAAACAAGAAGGAATATGGTGCCCGTAGAGAGATGACTTTCATCACAGACAACAACAAAAATAACCACTAAGACTGACTTGCTATCGCAGCGTAAACATGCACACGCATGAATAGTATAGAGATTCGTAATCGGCACTCTCACATAAAGAGAGTGTCAATGAAAGAACTTGTATTCGAAAACACTTTTCAACTGCTTCACTGACTGTATACACATAAACACAGAGCTTCTCTACTCAAGGCTTTTAACAAAAACAAAAAATAGAGAAAAACAACAAACAAACAACAAAACCAACCAAATGATAGCCCCAAAAATGTTTTTACGGGAGTACTAGTATATTGCCAAGTGTATGCGCAGCATGTGCATGTGTGTGTTAACTGTTTATTGGGCACACTACAATGTTCTAGAATCATTCAGCCTGTGAGCCACAGTGGCTGTTGAATATATAATAATAATAATAATAATACATGGAATTTATACAGCGCTAAATATTGCAAAAAAAACAAATCAAAGCGCTCTCATTCATCCTATTCTTTCACATGCAGCCAGTTACGATTAATAGATTTTTACAAATTCAAATGTAAACACACACACGCGCACAATTAACAGTTTTTTTACAAATAAAATTATTTATTATCAATAACTGCGCATAAATCTGTTTCGGTTGGTTGTTGGTTTGTTCATAGATTGGTTGGTTGGCTGGTTCATTGATTGGTTGGTTGGTTCACTGGTTGGTTGAAAGTTGGTTCATTGATTGGTTGGTTGGTTATAAGTTGGTTCATTGGTTGGTTGTAAATTGGTTCATTGATTGGTTGGTTGGTTATAAGTTGGTTCACTAGTTGGTTGTAAGTTTGTTCACTGGTTGGTTGGTTGGTTCATTGGTTGGTTGGTTGGTTGTAAGTTGGTTCATTGGTTGGTTGTAGATTGGTTCACTGAATGGTTGGTTCTAGGTTGGTTCATTGGTTGTTGGTTGGCTGGTTGGTTCATTGGCTGTTGTAGGTTGGTTCTGTGATTGATTGGTTGGTTTTAGGTTAGTTCAATGGCTGGTCGATTGGTTTGTTCACTGATTGACTGGTTGTTGATTAGTTTGTTCATTGATTGACTGGTTGTTGATTAGTTTGTTCACTGATTGACTGGTTGTTGATTAGTTTGTTCATTGATTGACTGGTTGTCGATTGGTTTGTTCATTGACTGACTGGTTGTTGATTGGATGGTTCATTGATTGACTGGTTGTTGATTGGTTGGCTCACTGACTGACTGGATGACGATTGGTTGGTTCACTGACTGACTGGTTGTTGATTGGTTGTTGGTTGCCTAGTCTTTGTCTTCTGTAAGTGCGTGTTTCTTTCCGTCGGAGCTCAACGTCAGTCAAGTGAGACTCTATTCTCTGTACAGCTCTCAGCTGCAAAGGGAAGGAAGCGTGTTACCACTTGAGATCATTTTGGAGATCAAAATCAACTCTCTATGATGTATACAGACTGATAAAGCATAACGATCTCATGGGGTGGGTTTTTTCGTGAATATACTTTTGCATTACATAAGTAACTTTCAGGATAAAGAAGTAGGCTCTCTGTACCAGAAGAGAGCCCAGGAAGGCGGTGGCAATGTGTTCTCCAGTCCACAACATCAAGACACGCCACTCCAAGGCCTGGAAGAGTCCACTTCAACTACTTCACCACCTCACGTCATCCACTACCACCCAATACCACCAGGCTCGTTCAGCTTACCTGTCTTTTCAGACAGATACTTTTCCTTTTCAAACTTTCAGCTAGAGCTCCCAGGTTCACCCATGGTGAGATTTTGCGTGTGCGACCGTTTTTTGCCCACCGCGAAGGTAGCTGCATTCCGACTTCGGGAATGCTTGCTGGATATGTTCGAGTTTCCGTAACCCACCGAACGCTGACATGAATTACGGAATCTTTAACGTGCATGTATTGTTCGATCTGCATGTGTATAAACACGAAAATAATTAAGGCACTGACAAGTCTGAAGTTGAAGTTAACCTGGGAAATCGTTTTGGTTTTTTTTAAATCCTTAAATAGCCCGATGCCGCCGAGATTGGAATCCGCGACTTCATGGACCCATAGGATTGAAGTGGAACGGTCTTAACCACTCGGCTACAACAGCGTCCGTCCTCATTCCCAGCAGTAGTAAGCTTGTGTGGACGGGAGACAGAAAGGCGGCCTTGCTGTCTGCACTAGGCAAAGCACGACTGTGGCAAACCACATCTGCCTGTAGGAGTGACGTCTGACGCTGCGCTCAATTCCTAGAGAAAAGGGTTGGGAACCAGCACGGCTTTTTCAGGCACTGTGTCATGGGCCTCTGGCAGAGCCCATCCCTTTCCAGGTGCTAGGTTGCATGCTGGGTATGTTGATGTCATTCATGCCGTCGGCCTCCTCCAAAACATAGGTGGGTTTTGAACGTGTGTGCAACATGTAATACATGTGTCTGCACAGGGGATCCACCTGACTGTGGGCAACATGTTATACATGTGTCTGCACAGGGGATCCACCTGACTGTGGGCAACATGTTATACATGTGTCTGCACAGGGGATCCACCTGACTGTGGGCAACATGTTATACATGTGTCTGCACAGGGAACCCACCTGAGTGTCTCGCCGGAAGGACAATGCAGTATGAACCAGTGCTTACTCTTTGGAGAAATTTTCCTCAAACGGACACTTCAGTGGGATCTAGAATCCGAGTTATTCGTCGGATTATCAGTTCGATGTTTTCGGTACCTGACTCTTCCGCGTCCAACGCCGTAATATGACACAAGGTCCATGGTAAAAACAAACAAACAAAAGCCAAAACAAAAACAAAAACAACAAAAAACAAAACACATACAGAGAACTTCATCAGAAAACAACACGCCACACGCTTCTCAGATCTGATTTTAATCTCTCTTTTAGAAAATCAACTCTTTTATTATTTAAAAGTGTGATCAGTGCATCACTTCTGTCCACTGTTTTGTACCACATAGTTCTGTTACACTTGCCACATCCCACAACATCCTGTATAACACCTTGCATACATTTGCCATAGGAAGCACGTCAAACGCTCCTGTATGACCACCTAACCAACAGTGGCCACAAGCTGAACGCACCAGCCACTGTACTGTACAGACATTCCCTTGCTAAGAACAGGACTTACATTACTTACTATCTTCTGCGTCTGTGTTTCCAGTCTTGATGACAAGGCAGAAGTGACCACCCAGTGCTATCGTACCATTTCCTGGAAGCCTGGTGGCTGTGCGTAGATACACTGTGCCTGCCGCTTTACTTCAGGAATTCAGTTTATCAGCTGTCTGGGTGATGGAGGGTGGGGCGAGGCGGGGCTGATATCGGGCAGAAAATGGGATGAAAATGATATTCTCATCTTCCTACCTTTTTTCCCGTTCTTTCCTTCTCTCCTTTTTTCTTTTGCTAGCGTCGATGTGACTGTGTGGAGACTGTTTGTACAAAACGCCTGACTGTGGGCAAATGTGTGTATTTTGCCTCCATTTGTTCATATTACTATTTATAAATATTGGTGCGTGTGTGTGTGTGTATGTATACATAATTATGTATTTATAATTATTATATAATTATACATAAGATACATACGCACATGCATAAACATTATATGCAAGCATACATGCATGCTTGCACGGACACATGTGTGTTCATATTTGCACGACACACACGTACTTACACACAGGCGCGCCTGCACACGCGCGCGCGCGCGCACACGCACACACACACACACACACAGTGTGTCAGTCGTCAGGGGCCAGGCCGGGCCAAGCCTGTACACTACTACAGCGGCAATGTAATGAGGACAGGAGGGCGAGTGGAGGCAGCAAGCAGCTCTTACTGTTCCATAAGGATTGGTGCTGATGGTGCTTCTGCTAATGGAGATTACATCACCCACACTCCTTGCCAGTATATGATGATACATACCAGTCATGTGCATGCGCTCGCTCTCTCTCTCTCTCTCTCTCTCTCTCTCTCTCTCTCTCTCTCTCTCTCTCTCTCTCTCTCTCTCTCTCTCTCTTTCTTTCTTTCTTTCTTTCTCTTTGTTTCTTTCTTTGTTTCTTTCTTTCTCCCCTGCTGTTGTCAAAAATGGATATGGTTTTATTTGTTTCTCACACACACACGAAGAAACTTCGAGAAGCACATCCAAGAGACGAAACAAGACTGCTAAGTCTAACACTGAAAAACAGCAAAGTCGTTTCTCAGTTCTGAATACACGCCAGTATTGGTCCAAATATTTCAACAAAACTGTTTGCGCCTTTTGAATAAAGGAACAAAACATTATCTCTATAACATAACAAAACTCACAAACCAAAGTAAACACAACACACACACAAAAAGAAAAATGGAAGAACAACAGGAAAAGTAGACAGACAGACAGAACGAAATAGAAAAGAAAAGAAAAGGAGTGGCCATCTAAGTTAGCCCTGTGAGCAGAGCCACTGCAGTGAGGCTTCTACAAACCCCCACACTGTTCCAACACAACAAAGCTGAGCCAGGAACAGGGGTTCGCAAAACAAACCTAGCCCACAACCCAGAGCCAGTGCGGCTGTTTAATTTTCCCACACCTGAGCGGACTTCAAAACAGCAGATGACAATGGGGAAAAAATACCTCGCTCAGCGATGTCATGTGTACAACCACAAAAGACAAAGAGAAAGAAGTTTGAGAAGCGATGACTGACCAGTGTAATAGCATTCTCTACGACCAAGCTGTCTCCGATACTTTGTGTGAAAACACTGCTATGTGTTTTCCATACCTCAGGATGGCTTGTACGTGCAAGAAGGCCAATATCATCTCTAAGACAAATCAAAATGTCCCCTTCTAACAAGACCACCATTTGCTTCACATTACATAAAAATTATTTTCTGAAATTAACCCCCACCCCCCAAGAGACTGATTAAGCAAGGCTTCATGTACCTTGTATTTTTAACAATGAGTCAAATTTGTGAACTGTTGCTCTCTTGCAGAAAACGTTACTGGTTATTGCTGTTAAGATGGTGGGTGGAAAAGATCCTGCATGATAGGCAGTACCAACCAATCGGGGCACTGATTTCAAGGCTTTACCTTTACCTTTACACCACTTTAAGTCACGAGATTTCTCTGCCTGGAAGCTTGGAAGCTATTTAAAGTTAAAAGCCTTGGCAGCTACTTAAAGTTAAAAGGCTTGGCAGCTACTTAAAGTTAAAAGGCTTGGAAGCTATTTAAAACTAAAAGGCTTCGAAGCTATTAAAAGGTTTGGAATCTATTTAAAGTTAAAAGGCTTGGAATCTATTTAAAGTTAAAAGGCTTGGAATCTATTTAAAGTTAAAAGGCTTGGAATCTATCTAAACCAGCTGGAATCTTACAGGTAACTGTACACCGCAGCTTCTTAAAGCACAATGGTTCTCGCCTTCAAGTACTTTAACTGAATGCTGCAGAGTTTCCTCATCAAACAAGTCTTCAAGTAGTCTTTGTTCTGGCAGATCTGTCAAAAGCAACGTTGAATGCATACAATAATCATAATCAGTTTTTCCTCGTGATGCGAAACACGAATTGAAGTCTTCCGTTTATAAACAGTCTTTATGCATGACTGACAAACAGCAGTGAATGCATATGAAGGATTTTCCTCGTTATGCAGAACGTCTCTGTAGTGTGCTGACATGCCATGTGACAACTGGAGAGGGTCAACAGAGCAAGAACGCAGACATGGTGTCGATGGGGGAGAAGGCGCATTTCCCAGCCCCTGGATCCCCCAGGGATCTGACACTGGGACTCCATACAGGGATCTATCTCCAAGGGATTCTATTCAATGAGCTAGCAGGCGGAGGTGATAACAGTGATGCCGTGTACTTCAGGCCACTTAGCATGAGGGCTGCTGCTGCACAGCGGACAGCTTGACATGGTGGATGATGAACAGAAGCAGAGGCATCGGGATGAATTAATCGCTAATGCTCTCACTGTCTTTATCTGTCGGCACAGCAGTGCCCTCCTCATCCACGGTGTTTATCGCCCAGCTGACCGCAAAGGTCACGCCAGGGCAGTTTGGACTGGTGGCGGAACAATACAGACTTGTTTGTTATGGTAATTTCCCCCCAATTTAACATTGTACTCTAAAATAAACAATAATAATAATAATGGTGATAAATGCAATATTCTTTCCCTTAGCTTACCAAACCAATTCAGTGACTGTATGGTGGTTTGCTGAGTTGTGTTTCTCTTTCTCTTGTTTTTGTCCGGCTGTTTTGCTTTGGGTGTTTGTTGGGAGGGGGTGAGGGAGATTTGTTTGTTTCTTTGCTTGTTTGTTTAGTTTTTGGTTGGGTGTTTTTTGTTTGTCTGTTTTCTTTTCTCTCCAATTACGTTAATGCATTTTTCTTCTCTGCTTGAGCTAGCTGAGGTAATTAGAATGCGAATGACCTTTCCGCTACCAGAGCAGCTTTGTTTTTGCTTGTATGATGTAGATAATATGTTGGTTGGTTGCTTGCTTGCTTGAGTTTTCTCGTTTGTATGCAATAAAGGTTGGTTACTTGGCTGATGTATGTTTGTATGCAATAAACATTGGTTACTTGACTGATGTATGTTTGTATGCAATAAAGGTTGGTTACTTGACTGATGTATGTTTGTATGAGATAAACATTGGTTACTTGGTTTTGCCTGATTGCATTTTATGTAGGTGTGTAGATTTTCTGAAAGGGGAGGAGGTGCTTATCCCGCTCAGTATTTTACTCTGACCTGTACAGATCTCGATCTACTTTACGAACTGATAACATTGCTGCTAGGGTGGCTCAGACTAGACAAGTCGATATATCTGACCCAATATCGTGACCTCCGCATGCTGACAGTGCTTATGATACGGCCTTAGAGGCCAACTGGGCTTACACCAACGCTGTCATCATTTGGGCGACCTTGTTCTTAGTTCAGGTTTTGTTTGTAAACTGCAGGCTTCAGTTTGCTTTTGTTCCACCTCGCTGATAGAGAAAGAAATAGCAGGGAATACACTAGCAACGAGAGAAGAGCGGGATATTTGGCACCAGCTGTCCAAACAGCATTTTCTTTCTGTCAGCGATTCAAGTGGAAGGTGAGGTGACCCTGCCGATGGTAGCAACACTGAGATATTCTTTCCAGCACAGTCTTGTACTTTGATATTCAATGTCATTGGGTTTGTGATTTCTCCTCACTACCACTTGCTTTAAACCCATTCTTCATTCTTTACTACATGGTACATTCATATTCCTTAACATAATCCATGGAGATTTTTTATGTCTTGTCGACCTACCAGCCTACGACATAACATGTTTCAGCCACTGTTGCTGTATCTTAACCTCAGCCAAACACCAAGGCGATATATTATGGCTGTAATCGGGTTAAATCCATCCCGTTTAACAACCAGCCACCTGATGCATCAGTGTTGTCAAAAATTAACCACCATCAGCCTGTCAAACAGCATCGTTTATGGAATATTATCCTAGCCAGCTACTTCCTTCGGGCAAACAGGAGAGGGGCTTCCTCGTCAGTCCCTCCGCTTGACTTATCGTAGATCTCCATCCAGCCTGTGGTGGCCTTCTCCTGTCCACCTAATCACCAGCGCTCCAGCGAGGCCAGGCCAGGCCACAGAGTTCAGGTGACATAGACATCGATCGTGTGCTAGATCAATAAGTGATACACTGCTGAACTAGGACAGAATCAGTCATCTTCACGTCTGTCCGTTAGTCGCTACCCTCTTCTCTCTCTCTCTCTCTCTCTCTCTCTCTCTCTCTCTCTCTCTCTCTCTCTCTCTCTCTCACACACACACACACACACACACACACACACACACACACACTGAGACGCACACACACACACACACACACACTGAGACACACACACTGAGACACACACACACACACTCACACACACTCACACACACACACACACACACACACACACCGATAGGGAGCGGCAACACAACGTTCTGTCCAGTCAGCACAAATCCTGCCGCAGTGATAAACCAGGCCTAGCCTAGCCTACAGCAGCAGAAGGAGAGAGGTCTGCCCCCAAAAGGCAGAACACAGTAACTCCATCTTCTCAAGTCTGGATAAATTTTCCCTTTACAGTTGGCACCCAAAATATATTTTCCTGTCTCGTTTATCTGGGCTGCAGCCAGTCACACTACTACTATAATTATATCCCCCTGCCCGGCCCTGCACGGTAAAACACGCTAACTCCAGTTTCTATAGCGTCGAAAAAATCCCATATTTTCGGATTGATCTTAGTATCTGATAGAAACAGAACATTCCCTTTAAGCCTTGCTTAGCAGAAGGCATTGACGGCAGGCAGGCAGGCAGAGTGACGGGGATGCGGGCAGACATAAGTTAACAGGAGGCGTATTACTGGACACTGGGGTCAGTTAGACAGAACGTGAACTGCATGCATCACTCTTATCTCGTCTATTGTGTAAACTGCCGCTGATGGACTGATCTTACACTCCCTTCTGTCTGTCGGTCAGTGTGGTGTGTGTAGTGTGTGCCCCCCCCCCCCCCCCCGCCTCTCTCTCTCTCCCGTGTGTGTGTGTGTGTATACATGTGTGCAAGCTTGTGATAACAATAAATGTATAACAAGTAATGCTTTCGGTTGAATGTAGTTATTGGAGATTCCTTTTCCTCTTCCGGTTTTCATTATTTCCTTGTTGCAAAAAGCATATTGTTTAAATTGTGTTCATACTGTGCTCCTTGTCAAAAAGACTGTATTGTTAATGGCAATAAATTACATTCAGTGTTCAGTTCTCTCTCTTTGTCTCCATCCTACCTACCTCTCTCTCTCTCTCTCTCTCTCTCTCTCTCTCCCTCCCCTCTTTTCCTTTTCCACACCTGCCCCCCACCCCCTTCTCTCTCTCTCTCTCTCTCTCTCTCTCTCTCTCTCTCTCTCTCTCTCTCTCTCTCTCTTTCCGTCTATATCTGTGATACCCCCCTCCCTTCTCTCTCTTTCCCTCCCCCTCTCTCCCTCTTCTCCTACCCCTCCTTTCTCCACCCACTCTCTCTCTCTCTCTCTCTCTCTCTCTCTCTCTCTCTCTCTCTCTCTCTCTCTCTCTCTCTCTCACTCTCTCTCTCTGCAGACAGACAGACAGACAGACAGCCAGCCGGTTAAGCTGATTTGGTACAGCGCCAGTACAACCCTGCCTGCCTGCCTGCCTGCCTGCCTGGCTCTAATGGTTTGGCAGCTGGACCTTGGGCACACCGCATCAAAATCCCCATTTCCGCTCCCCTTCTCAAGGCAAGGCCGCACGCATGCAAGCACACACACGCGCGCGCGCACACACACACGTGCACACACACACGTGCACACACACACACACATAATGGAGGGATGGGGAGAGAAACAGACAGACAAACAGGCAGATAGGTGACTAAAACTTAAAGTCTCCAACACTGTGTTAGATTCCAGTGTCCGCCCGTTCTTCTGTGTAGATGGATTTGTACTCTCTCTCTCTCTCTCTCTCTCCTCCTCTCTCTCTCTCTCTCTCTTCTCTCTCTCTCTCTCCTCTCTCCCTCCCCCCCCCTCTCTCTCTCTCTCTCAACACACACACACACACACACACAAAGACAGGCAGCAGATAGACAAACAGGCAAGCAGACTGACAGACATGCCCACAGACAGACAGAGGGACAGACTGACCAAAATCCTCCATCACAGTGTTGGCCACCATCCAGAAGGTGTAATACAGACCACAGACAAACAGACAGACTGAAAAGCAGACAGATGGACAGGCAGACAGACAGGGGGGCACTGATGCAGGCGGACAGAGGGACAGACATGCAGACAGACTGACAGAGGAACAGACAGACAGACAGGCAGGTCTACAGACAGAGGGAGAGACTGACCAAAAGCCTCCAGCACGGTGTTGGCCTCCAGGATCTGCTGCTCTGTCCAGAAGGAGGTGTGGTTGGTGATGGAGCACAGGTACTGCAGGATGAACTTGGTCGTCTCCGTCTGCACAGTCACGTCAGCAGCAGCAGCATCATCACCACCCACATGTTATTCTATTTATCTATTTATTTCATTCTTTTATGTGGAGCATAATGGAATAAGCACTTCTGTGCTTTTTTTACATCCAGAAAAAAAGAAAGAAAGGGGAGAAAAAAGAACAGAAAGAAAAAAGGCACAGAAATGAAAGACGAAACAGATTTTATAAATGGCACCAGTTTATTTTTTCAACAGGCAGGCCACGCTTTAAGCACACAAACAAACAAAAAATGTTAGAAATAAAACAAGAAACCCAAACTAAGGAGAAGCTTGAAGTGACATGCAAAAGCCTCCAAAGTTCTGAGAACTATCTCAGAGATAAACCAGAGTTCCTAAATCACAGGGAACTCACCCCCCCCCCCCACCCCCCCCCCTTTTTTTTTTTTTTCCCCCTTTACCAGCTCTCGTCTGCTGCACTCGGCACAGAGAAAAGCCAGACCTTTGGGTTCACACACTTCAGTCAGTGTAAAGGGGGGCATGACTGCACTCCGCCGGGAACTTGGTTATTTATCCGCTCACTCGTTCCCTTTACTCTGCTAGCCACTCGAGTCGATAATGCATCCAGCTTTGGGAAACGAGGGGTTCGTGGTTCAAGCCTCGTTGCAAGCTGATACCCCCCCCCCCCCCACACACACACACACACACACAACACCCCTGTGCCCCCCACCCCTCCCTCTTTCAACAAAGCCTTGAATCGTATAGTGACTTGGAATCTATTCTTCCAGATGCCAGGATACGCCAAGGTCGGGAGTGCAGCAGCGCTCTTTTGATACATTTAATGGACATCGAGCTTGTAGACTGAGAGAAAGACAGACTGACAGAGAACCAATGATCGAGAGGCAAACAGGCAGACAGGAAAATGAAAAGAAAAGAAAAAACTAGTACCAATTCATTATCAACGCAACATGTTTCTCCAAGGAAAAACAACCCGTAAGATACAACAATACCACACAATACAAAACAGCACAGTGTCACACAACACTACACATTAATACTTCGTCGTCGTCGTCGTCGTCGAACGCTCAGACAGCATCTATTGTCTGTCACATGAGTGAAAATGAATTGCACACATGGTCATTGAATGATCATACAAATGCATGACATGATACTAAGATACGTCTCCTCCTCCTACCTTTCCGGCGCCACTTTCGCCGCTGATGATGCAGGACTGGTTGTCGCCAGAGGTGTGCAGGCTCTGGTAGGCCGCCTCTGCGATGGCGAAGATGTGGGGCTCCACATGGCTGAACTTCTTGCTGCTGTACTGCTGCACGTGTTTCTGGGAGAACGGAATAACAGACAGGTAACAATCCAGAAAACAAACACACACACACACACACACATACATACATACATATATATATATATATATATATCAAGCACGTCAAGAAAATCTATTTGAAAGGGCATGTACTGATGTAGCAAAACAAAAACAAAAACAACAAAAAAGAAGCCATTGTAACATGGATTTCGCACAAAGATCTCAAGACGAAAACACATGGTACACTCAAAATGATTTCATAAAATGATGCACTAAGCATCTATTGTTATATTATGATCTTGCTCTTTTTTACAGAATGTATTGTTGACTTTCTTTTTAAGCTGTACTGATTTTGTGAGCTCTGTTTCAATATTTTTGTCAAAAGAATAAAATGCAAACTATTTGTGGGGTTTTGGGTGGCGTCCCCAGTGTCACTAACAACTATTTTGGATTGCTCAGCTGCTTTCAGCGACGGAACGAAACCAAAACCGAATGCCCACAACTGTATTCCAAGCAGATTACCCTTGTCTATCCCCAAACTGGGTGGTTGTTTTCTTTCACTCCCTTGATGTTTTCTGTCAGTCAATTGATGATTTCTATCACTAAATTGATGTTTTCTGTCAGTCAATTGATGATTTCTATCACTAAATTGATGTTTTCTGTCAGTCAATTGATGATTTCTATCACTAAATTGATGTTTTCTGTCAGTCAATTGATGATTTCTATCACTAAATTGATGTTTTCTGTCAGTCAATTGATGATTTCTATCACTAAATTGATGTTTTCTGTCAGTCAATTGATGATTTCTATCACTAAATTGATGTTTTCTGTCAGTCAATTGATGATTTCTATCACTAAATTGATGTTTTCTGTCACTCAAATTTGCTATTCATCCTGGCATGGTTTGATTAACCTTTTATTTGGTTGTTTGATATAAAATAGTGTTTTGGATAAAGCAATCACAATCAAAATATAAAAACATTCTTACAAAATCTAAAGCTCGACTGCAACCATAATCATATAAATATTGTTTCAATGTCCGACCTTAACAGATTTGTTTGTGGGGTTTTTGTATGTCTGTTAAATTGTTTGTTTTTAAATCTGGCACTGAAAACAGACAAGTATTGATAGATACGGTAAGAAGTGTACCTCAACCTTTTATCAGTATGCCATTACAATGATTTTTTTAACACAACCTTTAATGAGGAGGTTATCGTCTCAATGAATGAAATCCTCATTCGCTCACTCATTCACTCTGCAATACTGGTTCCTGACTTACCTGTTCATATATCTTGAGTTCCTTGTAGGGGTTGACAGCGACAAGAATGGACCCCGTGAATGTCTGACAGTGCCGTCAAGGAATGTTCTGTTCTTTTCACACAATATACCCCACGCATGATATCGATAATGTGTACAGATGGAATACATTCATTTTCAAAAACACTACAGTTAATGGGTATGCATGGGCATGCAATATACACATGCATACATGAGCGCTTTGATTTGTTGCTTTACAAGATTCAGCGCTATATAAATTCCATACATTATTATTATTATTATTATGTGCGATGAAAATACAGATTTGTACCCCCCCCCCCCCTCTCTCTCTCTCTCTCTCTAAAAATATTCACGTATTACTTAAAGATACGCACGCAAGACATCACCAGAGAGATTAGAAAAGTCCTTCCAACATTCCCTTACGTGTAGCCTGATAATTTTTTTAAAATATTTTAAAAAAAGAAGAAGAAAGAGAGGAGAGAGCTTCCAAGGTTAATGAAAAAGCACAGAAAAAAAGAGACTGTAATGAAAGTCCTGCACACAGGCCCCAGACCTCACTAGTGGCCCTTACTCTAATGAAGCCATGTATTAGCGCTGGTTAGAACCTAGGCCAAGCAAGTCTCTGGTGAGTTACAGGTCCTTCTTCATTTTCATCATTCACATACATCTACAGATCCACACGTCCCGTGTTCTTTATTCGGGCAGAAGACAGGGCGAAGGGTTGGTCTTTAACTGGTGAAACTTCTTCAGTTACTCGAAAAATTTCCAGTTTTGACATCTCGCTGTACGTTGGTTGCTGATTCAGAGCACTGGATGATGTCTTCTCATAAGATACACCCGAGAATAAGCAAGTAATGAAAGCGCAAAATCTTGCCGTCTCTACTGCCCTTTAACCTACAGGCCAGGTCGCTAAGGCTCTGCAGCTAGAAGTAGGCCTAGTGGTGTTGTTTTAAGCTAGGGAGGTTTTCAGAGAGTAGCACTGTGCCATCATGCAAATATAATTAACAACCCCCCCCCCCCCCCCCCCCCCCACTCTACGGTCAAGGTCGGGTTCCCAACTTTCTAGAAGTGGCTTTCCACTCCAGTGGCCTAAAAGCTGCCTCTGTTTTTATCTCTGTCTGTATCCACCTTGTATAATATCCCTCTGTCTGAGAGTCCATCTCTCTTCCTCCTCCCCCCCCCCCCCCCCCTCCTCCTCTCTCCCTGCCTTCCAATCTTCATCCATCTTCCCCCTGTCCCCCGTACCCCCTCCCAAGCGAAAACCAGCACGATTTGGTTTTGTTTGGTTTTAAGATTAATTATGAAAACTGGTGTAAGAAAATATTACTGACCAATATCCATGTTCTAGCCATTCTTTTTTCCTCTCCTAAAACTAATACATAATTATCAGCTGTATTTGCTACCAAAAACGTCTGTACTATCTACAATTCAGTTTGAAAAAGATCGACAATACAAACTGCAGCATCCAACGGCTTGTGCTTGTTTGGCTGGTTAGATGTCGGTTGGTTGGCGGGGTTTTAATTGTTTCTGTTGCTTAGGGTTGGGTTTTGTCTGTTTATTTTGTTTTGGCTGGTTTGTTGGCTTTTCTTTGAAAGAACTTGGATACAGATACTTGAATGCGTCACATAAATAAATGCCCTATAGACACATGTATGTATTTTAAAAATTGGAAAAACAAGGATCTGGATAGGAGGAAGACAGACAGACAGAACCCCCCTCCCTGACCTAAAGCTCAAAACAGGGGAGGTAGGTAATGCAGTTAGTGACGGTCTGGTGACAGCTTTGCCCACTCCAGGCCTCCCATCCAGTCTCTGGGGCCGGCAGACTGGGGGACATTGGCCACCACCATCCAGCACTGTGGACCGAGCTGCTCAAGGACCTCGCTACCTCTAGCCGGTAGTCTCCTCTCTCTCCTTCACTGAGGTAAACTTCATTAACCAGCCTCCAGGTTTCTCTGTGATGTCGGCCTCCCGGGAGTGATCATCCTTTCCACTTCGCTGCTGCCTGAGAAAGCTTTCTTTGTCTGTTCTGCTGGTCTGTTTTTGTCTCCCTCTCTCTCTCTCTCTCTCTCTCTCTCTCTCTCTCTGTTGTGTGTGTGTGTGTGTGTGTGTGTGTGTGTGTGTGTGTGTGTGTGTGTGTGTGTGTGTGTGTGTGTGTGTGTTGTGTGTGTGTGTGTGTGTGTGTGTGTGTGTTGGTGTGTGCGTGCGTGTGTGCGCGCGCGCGCGCGCGTCTCTAGTTTCTTCACTGCCTGCCTGTCAGTCTCTGTCTTATGATTTAAACCACAAAAATCAAGTAAAAATGTTTCGTTTATGTTCTCCCATCTTGAGTAATTAGCGTTAAATGACTATCTATCTATCTATCTATCTCTCCGAGTTCTCAAAAATCAAACCTGCTTCCCTAAACACCATGTCTCTATGATTGACTTTTACTGGTTCCTACTGGTTCAACATCCTTTTCATTGCAGAGCCTAAAGATTCTCCTTCCATTCCTGAAAACAAATGTTGAAGGGGGAGGGGGGGGGGGGGGAGGAGAGAGAGAGAGAGAGAGAGAGAGAGAGAGAGAGAGAGAGAGAGAGAGAGAGAGAGAGACAGACAGACAGACAGACAGACAGACAGACAGACAGACAGACAGACTGACAGCATCGTGGACAGGAAGCTGAGGCAGAAACAAGGGGAAAATCTAAAGTAGACAAGACCAGAACTGTTCCAACAGACTTGTGGATCAAAAGAATGCACACTTGAATACCAACACACCAGCCTTGATCACAGAAGGGTCTTTAAGCTGACTGACCATTTGTGCACAACAAATGACTGGGTGCATAGAAACCGTCTTCCTCCTTGACATGATCAAAGACAAAAATGGAGGGAGAATGACTATAGAGCGAGGTCAGGCAGAAAGTTTTCTCCCCACCAAAAGAAGTGTTCTTCCCTGCCTAACCTGGAAAGGGGACCTGATGAAGAAGAGGACAACACGGGGCGACAGACTAGTCTCCCGAAACGTGTGTTTACGGTGACAAACGATCTGTTTGAGATCTGTTTCGCCCTGACCATCCCGACCGTACGATTCAAGATTCTGAGACCGTCAGAGACTGTGGGACGTTGGCTCCCTAACGAAAGCGCAAAATCTCACCGTCTCTGCTGTCCATCAACCTACATGCCAGGTCGCTAAGGCTCTGCAGCCACAGTGCTGTGTTCAGCTAGGGAGGTTTTCAGAGTGTAGGGGGGTTTCGTGTGTCTCCGTCTTCATTTTAATCTCGTTAGTGAAGGTCTGAGGGAGGGAGACCTGTCCTTCCTGCTGCAGAGTTCAGTCAAAGGTGGAGGGACAGGTTAGGACGCTGTCTCAGTGTATGTAAGCTGAGCATCTCAAGGACTGAGCCTCCTATCCGCCACTGTGGCTGACTGTACAGCAGCACCACTTCACTGAGCCAAACCTGATTAGCCAACCTCCTGTTTTGTCTGTCCTATAGGTCTGCTGCCTTGTGGGAGCCATCGTGGTTTCCAGGTCAATGCCGCCTAACAAAAGTCTGTCTGCCTGTCTCTGTGTATGTCTGTCTGTCTGTGTCTTGCCTGTCTCTCCCCTGTGTGTGTGCATGCGTGCGTGCGGTGTGTGTGTGTGTGTGTGTGTGTGTGTGTGTGTGTGTGTGTGTGTGTGTGTGTGTGTGTGTGTGTGTGTGTGTGTGTGTGTGTGTGTGTGTGTGTGTGTGTGTGTGTGCGTGCGTGCGTGCGTGCGTGCGTGCGTGCGTGCGTGCGTGCGTGCGTGCGTGCGTGCGTGCGTGCGTGCGTGTGTGTGTGTGTGTAAGTGTGTGTGTGTGTCCCTCCGTGCGTACGTGCGTGCGTGCGTGTGTGTGTGTAAGTGTGTGTGAGAGAGAGAGACACACACACACACACACACACACACACACACACACACACACACACACACACACACACACACAGAGTGGATGCACCAATGCACGCAACTGCAGAGATTCATGAATATTTTCCGGCTCATGATGATATTCTCCATTGTATCAAACACTGTCCTTTCCGTTTCGGGATCTCATTGTTTTTTTGTTGCTTGATTTTTCTGCCATATTTAGTTTGAAATGTTTCTAATTCTTTGTTCATGAGTTCGATTTTCAAAAAAATTTACTTGTTCATCTTCTGCAAATGTTCTTTCTTAGCAGATACTGCGTCCAGAGTTTTATACTTTACAAAGTATGAATCAGAAAGCTGACTGCTGAAAACCTGTTTTATACTAGTTTTAAAAGAAAGAAGGAAGGTGGCAGGACTGTTAGGACGTTCACCTGCCTAACGTTATTGCAACAGTAAACCCTGAGGTTCTGGGTTCCATTCCCAAACTTGCCCTTCCTTCCGAGTTTGACGGGGATATCGAACAGAATGTGAAGTCTTTCAGAGGAGACTCTACACCAGTCCGACTGGTGTGCTTACAGTCGTGTACAGGAGTCTGATAAGAAGTGCACGTCAAAATGAACCCACGACAATTAAAAATCGGAAAGAACAGGGCGGTACCTACCGACTGTCCTGGCAAAATTGGAAGGTTAAGTACCCAACTATATCCCCGAAGTCGGAGTACAGCTATCTTAATGGTGGGAGGGGAGGGGGCGGTCGCATACGCAAAAATCTCGCCACTGGTGAACCTCGGAGCTGTAGTTGAGGAAAGGAAGAAAAAGAGAGAAGAAAGGCAGATTTTGTACACAGGACACACTTTGGCACTGTCCTTTTCTTTCCCTTTTGTTTCTTGTTAATGATTCATTAGCACTGCTCTCTCTCCCTCTCTCATACACACACAGGGAGGGGGAGGGGGGGGGGAGAGAGAGAGAGAGTCTAAGCCAATCAGACAACGCCTTAGGTTATTTCACTGAGCCCTTTCTATCAACAGCCAGTCAAAGATTCACAGAAAGCAAGTTTCAAGTGCCATTTAAAGACTAGATACAAAAACCCATTTTACAGCCAATTAGAGACTAATGAAATGTCATTTTAACATTCAGCTAAAGACCTATAGAAGATATTTTTAAATAACCATTCAAAATACCATTAAAAAAAACACACTGAGCGGCCCATTGAAGACAAAATTGTCATCTACTAATAAAGTTCCAATTAAAGACAAAAATGCCATCTTTAATGAATTTCAAATTAAAGGCAACAATGCCATCTTTTAATAAACTTCTAATTAAAGACCAAAATGCCATCTTTTAATAAACTTCTAATTAAAGACAAAAACGCCATCTTATAATAAACTTCTAATTAAAAACAAAAGTGCCATCTTTTAATAAACTTCTAATTAAAGATAAGAATGCCATCTTTTAACAGCCAGTTAAAGGAAAAATGCCATCTTTTAAAAGCCAATTAAAGACAATAATGACATATTTTAATAATCAATTAAAGACATTAATGAATAGAGCCATCTTTTAATAGCCAATTAAAGACAATATGCCATCTTTTAATAATTAATAAAAGACAATAATGAATAATTCAGCGCTATATAAATTTCATACATTATTATTACTATTATTATTATTATAATGCCTTCTATTAATAGCCAATTAAAGAAAATAATGAATAATGCCATATTTTAATATTAAATTAAAGACAATAATGAATGCCATCTTTTAATAGCCAATTAAAGAAAACAATGTGATTTTAATAGCCAATTAATGACAAATAAGGCAACTTTTCCCGGCCGGTTAAAGTTTACCTTACAGAGAAACTTTAAAGGGCTAATTCAAAAGAGCACAATAGACAAATCGTTAAAATTCAGTTACAGACCATAAAAAACCACTTTCATAGCCAGCCAATCCCAAACCCACAGGTAACTTTTAACAAGTGTTTAAAGACCTACAGCAGTTACGCTTAAGGGTTGTTGAAAGATTCATGAAAGGTGCATTTTTAACAGCCTTTACAATATCCCAAAGGCGACTTTACTACAGAGTCGCCTTTGGGATATTGTAATAGCTGTAGCCACTGAATGGCTATCGAAAGTTGCGTTGATAGAGATCTTTAAATAGTTATGTAATTTACATATCTATTTAAAGATCTATATCAACGCAACTTCTGATAGCCATTCAGTGCTCTACGCAACGCAACTTCTGATGACAGCGAGAAATAAGATGGGCAACGTTTCCAATGGTGGTTTAAGGGCTCCAGCTAGCGGTCTTTCATAGCCATTGTTCAGACGGTCTATTAACGGCCAAGTTCTTATAGCCAAGGAAGGGAAGCCTGACCGCCATAAAACAAAGTTCTCCCCTATACAAAGTTCACATGGGTGAAGACACCTGATTTTTTTTGGTAAAGTGAGGTGATATAGAGATAAGGACTCTCTCTCTCTCTCTCTCTCTCTCTCTCTCTCTCTCTCTCTCTCTCTCTCTCTCTCTCTCTCTCTGCTTCCCTCACTTTGTCCCCCAGTCCCACACTCACACAGTGTTCTTGGCCTTGTTACTGAAAATGAGCAACATTTCACATGTACAACAAACAACTCAAACCAAAACCCCTAAACATGGTTACATTACAACGAACAACTACAACACAGCCCCTAAACATGGTTACATTACAATACACAACTACAACACAGCCCCTAAACATGGTTACATTACAACGAACAACTACAACACAGCCCCTAAACATGGTTACATTACAATACACAACTACAACAAAACCCCTAAACATGGTTACAGTACAATACACAACTACAACACAGCCCCTAAACATGGTTACAGTACAATACACAACTACAACACAGCCCCTAAACATGGTTACAGTACAATACACAACTACAACAAAGCCCCTAAACATGGCTACAATGAACAACTACAACACAGCCCCTAAACATGGTTACATTACAACGAACAACTACAACACAGCCCCAAAACATGGTTACATTACAATACACAACTACAACACAGCCCCTAAACATGGTTACAGTACAATACACAACTACAACAAAGCCCCTAAACATGGTTACATTACAATACACAACTACAACACAGCCCCTAAACATGGTTACAGTACAATACACAACTACAACACAGCCCCAAAACATGGTTACATTACAATACACAACTACAACACAGCCCCTAAACATGGTTACAGTACAATACACAACTACAACACAGCCCCTAAACATGGTGACATCACAACTCACAACTACAACACAGCCCCTAAACATGGTGACATCACAACTCCAACAAAGCCCCTACACATGGTGACATATTAACTACAACACAGCCCCTAAACATGGTGACATCACAACTACAACAAAGCCCCTAAACATGGTGACATCACAACTCACAACTACAACAAAGCCCCTAAACATGGTTACATCACAACTCCAACAAAGCCCCTAAACATGGTGACATCACAACTACAACACAGCCCCTAAACATGGTGACATCACAACTACAACACAGCCCCTAAACATGGTGACATCACAACTACAACAAAGCCCCTAAACATGGTTACATCACAACTCCAACAAAGCCCCTAAACATGGTGACAAAACAAGTACTTCTTTCTGGCTACTTCAATCAAACTCTAGGTTAAGGACACTCATACATTTAAAAACTGGCCGTCCTCTTTTAGTCTTTGCCAAACAATGCTTTTAATGCTCATTTTCCTTCCTTCTTTGTCATGATTCACAACAACTTTTCCACACACACAAAAATCATCCATGTGATGGCGTTTCTATCGTCTTTTCAAAAGCACGAATCTCACACACAGACACACACACACACAGACACACGCGCGCGCGCGCGTGCTGAAATGGAATAGAGTGGAGAGGGACAGACAGAAAGGTTGTGAGGCAGACTTGGCACACAGAGAGAGACACACACACAGAGACACAGAGGGAGAGACAGAGACAGTGACAGAGACAACAAAAACAACAAATCATAATTATGATGTCCTTGGCAATGGATGAACCCACTTTCTGCGATCCAGTTCACCATCACACGCCTAACTCCCGGACCTAATTCAAGCAGGCTTACAGAGGCCATTCATTTCTTGACAACAATAACCGCCCTGTCACTGTCAGCTTTTGTCATTATTGGTGGTGGTGTGGCTGTTATACTTGTTGCTGTTGTTTGAAAGTTACATCTGAAATCTCCATTTGTGCGTCGTCATCATCATCACCATCTTCTTTTTCTTCTTCCCCTCCTCCTTCTTTCTCTTCTCCTTCTGCTCCTCCTCCTTCTTCTCTTCCTTCTTCTCTTCCTTCTCCACCTCCTCCTTCTTCTTCAGCTTCTGCTCCTCCGCCTCCTCCTCCTCCTTCGTCTTCTTCATTATCATCATCATCATCATCATCATCACCATCATCTTCATCATCTTCAAAGCCTTGTGCTCAGCGGCTACTTCCCTGAGTGTCATCACCTTCCTGGTATGATGGCAACTGATTATATACAACACACAACAACATCAATCACAATACGTTCTCTTTTCTGAAAACTTCATTCTTGCATTGTCATCATTGACTATAATCACAGTAGAGTATACAAATAGCATAGTCCCCAAGTTGTTAGGAAAAAATAAAGAGGACGTAGTAGAGGAGGAGGAAGATGAGAAAATGTAATAAGGGAAGGGGGGAGGGAAAGAGACGGGGGAGGGGATGGGGGGGGGGGGGGGGGAGGAGGGAGGGAGGGGGGAGAGAGAGAGAGGATTTTGTTTAATTTGTATGTGTTAAGTCCACGGCATATTTTTCTGCGTGAAATTCGGGCTGCTCTCCCTGGGGATAAGACACGTCGCCACATGAGCAGCGCCACCTGTTTTTCTCTTTTCCTGTCTACATCTACATAAATGCGCATATGTTTCCCTTATCAGAGAGGCTTTTTTCTACAGCATTTTGCCAGGGACAACTCTCTTGTTACCGTGGGTCTTTTACGTGCGCTAAATGCGTGTTTGCTCTCGGGACCTCAGTTTATCGCCTCATCAGAAAGACTACCACCCAGGCCACCACTGTCTAGTATATGGGAAGGGGGGGGGGGGGGGTAAGTTTCGAGCACAAACGTGACCAAACCCAGACCTCTCGCTTTCTAGGCAGGTGCGTAACCTCTAGACCACCGACCCACTTCAGATGATTGGATGGATGGGCAGATGCATGCATACATGTATATATCATCTGTACGTGTGTGCCAGTGCGCATGCATGCATGTGCGTGCATGTCTATCTGCCTGCGTGTACTGGAAGAAAGAGGCGTTTATTCCTTTATTAAAAACATAACAGAAACTGGGGGGAAATTGGACTATGACCAGTATTAATACAATAATAAAGGCAGCACTGTCTTCTGTTTTTCTCTGATCAAAAAGTCCTCTTTATCCCCTGACTATATGTGGGTCCATTTTCACTTTTCTTCCTTATTTAATTGTTTGCATAATGAATAACTACATTTTTCATTTTGTTTTTATTTTAATCACAAATTTATTTTTTGTAATTTAAATGCCTATAAAACCAAATTTCCTGTTGACAGAAATCAGCCGTCAATGTCGGAGTGAGTGAGTGTGATGATTGCACTTGTTGCTGATCAGCCGAGGTCACAGTTTACTACAATTACTGCCTGCTCTCTTCATCAGTTTCCTCTTCAGACAATGCCCTCATTCTCATCAACACAATGCCGCTTCATGGTGGTGATCACTGGTATTTTTTGTGTGACTTGTGCCTTGTTTTTGTTTTATTTTTAAACGTCATTTTCCTGTAAAGAGAGAGAGAGAGGGGGGGGGAGTGTGTGAGTGTGTGTGTGTGTGCAATTGCGTGCGTGCGCAGGTAAGTAAGTGTGTGTATTGGGGAAGGCGGGGGGGAAGGGGGGGGGGGGGGGGGGGGGGGGGGGGGTTGTTTCTCAGTTTGAACTCCCAGGTTCACCAAGGTCCAATTGTAAAATTTTGTGCTTGATTTGATTAATTGATCGATAATCTTTATTTTCAACAGTGACAGGTGTGTGTGTGTGTGTGTGTGCGTGCGTGCGTGCGTGCGTGCGTGCGCGTGCGTGCGTGCGTGCGTGCGTGCGTGCGTGCGTGCGCGCGCGCGCGCGTGTGTGCGCATTTCCGTAATTCCTATTGAAAAACGTCGACTGCCTTTAAAACTTCAAATATTCTCTTCATCTTAAAAAAAACACACCAAAGCAACCCAAGTGATTTACCACCCATTGCCTTTTTCTGTCCTAAGTATGCTATCTCAATGCCGCCAGTGGGACACAGACTTAGCTCCCATCGCCTTTAGTCAGTCATCCTTACATGGTGGCGGCCTTGCTTGTTGCTGGTTTTCTTCCTGCCACAGTTTTTTTCAAAAAACTTCATCTTTATTGTTCTAAGCTTCCTACGCACTTTCAAAAAACCTAACTAAGGAAGTCCTACAGTTAGGCCTCAACTGATTTCTTTTTAAAAACAACAAACAACACAAAAAAGACCCAAAAAGCTGAAAACAAGGGCTCGATGCACAGGAAAACATTAATACTATGAAACACACACACAAACACACACACACACACACACACACACACACACACACACACACACACACACACACACACACACACACACAACAGAACACACATTCAGAATCACACAGACTGGAAACAAAGGAACACAAAGAAACAGCGACAAACACAGGAAGGCAAACAAGAAAACGAAGGAAAAAATTATGATTTCAAAATAAACACATTAACTATAAGGAAAGCCAAAGAGACTGGAAGAAAGAAATAAAGGCAGAAAGACGGACAGAAAGAAAAGTAATAACAACAATGTTAATAACAACAATGTTAACCATACAGCTCCGTAACCTGACAACACTTTTAACCATACAGCTCCGTAACCTGACAACACTTTTAACCATACAGCTCCGTAACCTGACAATACTTTTAACCATACAGCTCCATAACCTGACAACACTTAACCATACAGCTCCATAACCTGACAACAATGTTAACCATACAGCTCCGTAACCTGACAACACTTTTAACCATACAGCTCCATAACCTGACAACACTTTTAACCATGCAGCTCCATAACCTGACAACACTTTATATCCATACAGCTCCCTAACCTGACAACACTTTAAGCCATAAGCCCCTAACCTGACAACACTTTAACCATACAGCTCATAACCTGACAACACTTTTAACCATACAGCTCCATAACCTGACAACACTTTTAACCATACAGCTCCGTAACCTGACAACACTTTTAACCATACAGCTCCATAACCTGACAACACTTTTAACCATGCAGCTCCCTAACCTGACAACACTTTTAACCATACAGCTCCCTAACCTGACAACACTTTTAACCATACAGCTCCATAACCTGACAACACTTTTAACCATACAGCTCCATAACCTGACAACACTTTTAACCATACAGCTCCGTAACCTGACAACACTTTTAACCATACAGCTCCGTAACCTGACAACACTTTTAACCATACAGCTCCGTAACCTGACAACACTTTTAACCATACAGCTCCGTAACCTGACAACACTTTTAACCATACAGCTCCGTAACCGGAGCTCCTGCCAACATCTCCATCGTTTGACTTTTTCACAAAACGATGGAGAACACTAACAGCATTGGGAATAGTCTGTACATAAACACTACAACACGTCTACTAAATTACAGAAGGCAGAGACAAAATAACTAGCAGAGAGGGGAATAAATAAACCGAGTTTCCTGGCATTCTCCTAACAGATGATTTTCTCCACATGCAACGGCGTGGAAGAGAGGAGGAGGAGAGAGAGTGACCACCCACCTGCAATTCCTTCCATACCCCCCCCCAAGGTTGCTATGATCTGCCCTGATCGCCACCACAGCAGTTGGGAATCCCCCAGCAACCTGAACAAGCAGATAAGAGCGGACAGAAGCTAAACGCCCAGTCCAATTATCCGCACAGGCAATCAGCGCACGTGCGCATCGGAGCCATGACCTTTACACAAGAATAAACTGTGTACGCTTCCTTCCTTCCACGACAGAACATTGCCGCTAGGTTAAATACACGGTGTGTGTACAGAATGTATCGGCCACATGTCTCACACTAACAGACTCAAACTAGCAGACAGACATGGTAAAGAGAACCTCTACAGAAAATGGCCTCCAGTTTTTGCACAAAGCCAATTCCTTCAAGGCAACAAACTGCGTTTGAAGTGGCCATGTTGGAAGAGATCAAGAGACAAAACTCAGGCTGTAAGCAAACAGTATGCTTTCACTTCACAACTGTTCTCTTCTGTTTAGCTCAACTATACGCTTTCTTTTTCAAGTATGGCTTACAATGTCCTTTGTAAGGGTCTTGCTGTTAATTGATTATCATCTTGTCTAGTTTTTTGAAAAAATACACATTTACAACAACAAGTATCAAGTAGAGTTAGCTTTCTGTTGAGAATTCATTGGAGGGTTACCCATTCTCAACAATGTACAAAAAAATTTTTAAAAGCGGCTATGGCGATTCTGTTCATTCGAAATAAAATACTTGTCTGCATGTTTCTGTTTGTTGTTTTCTTTTGCTTTTCCTACCCTCATAAACAGCATGGTGCCTAAAACACGCGTCATAAAGTTAGTCGACCTATTTTCGGTGCAGCGCTAAATACTACTGTTCCATCATTTCTCATTTTCTGACAGGAAGACTTTCCGTAACCCAAGTCCCCTTCCCCCCTTTCCCTCTCCCCCCTTCCGAGGTTTTCTGCACTTAATCAAGTTAATGCCGCATGCTGCAATTAAGGACATGTCAGGCACGTGCGGACCGGAGCATGCAGTTAGCAGAGCGGGCCTCTCATACCTGAGGCCACAGATAACTGACAGCGATTAGGCTGCAGGGCTGGAGGCAGGTAGATAGGGTAAGGAAGGAATACATACATTTTTCACTCTAGCAGGTATCCCCCAGGGCGTCCTATCTAATCTATAAACCCGCCTTGTAAGAAGGGGCATGTCTGGCTTTCACCTTTTCGCAGCATGCAGGACGGACAGATGAATGCCACTAAAACTCGTCAAAGGAATTAGATAAACACTCAAAAACACTCAAAACCATGTCCAGCAGGTGGACAAAAAACTCGAACAGTCGTAGGTTCAATTCCACCCCAACTCTCTCTCTCTCTCTCTCTCTCTCTCTCTCTCTCTCTCTCTCTCTCTCTCCTCTCTCTCTCTCTCTCTCTCACAATATATATATATATATAATATATATAATAATATATTATATATACCTAAGGGCGGGGACTGATTGTAAAAAAGCACATGGGTACCTATTCATTATCCTCGAAATAAAAGAAATTGTCAATGTCATTGTCGTCGGTGCTATACAGAGTAATACAACATACATGAGTGGTTTGTTGACAGGTTTCAAAACGCAGTCTAGGCTGCATGTCTTTTTTCTCCCTGCACTGGTGTTTTCAGTTACAGTTGAGTGCCCAGCATGGCTGGATCAGCTATCGCTGTGTTCAGCACACATTCATCAAACCTAAATAGAGTCCGAAACAGCATAACATTTTAATGGGCTCATGTACATTATCCATAAACCAATTATATCATTTCCAGAAAAAACAACCCTAAATGAAAATGGAAATCAAAACTCGCTACAATCTGCCCACGAAAAAGAGAAATCAAATTCAGACGGACAAAACGACATACAGAAAGTACATCATTTAACATCGGGTTTAATGATAATAACAAAAATACAGCTCAGATCACAGAATCATTTCTAGCATAGGATGATACCCCTTATTTCATTCATTATCAAACCTGTTACGTCTTTTCCTGTAATTAATCACTGGTTCAAACATGCACCATGGACACAGAGCTATTATTACAGGTCCTGAAGGGGGGGACAGGCAAAAGGAGGAGGGGGATGGAAGGCTCTGTTTTGACTTTCAATGAAAACCCTTTGAAGCTATTCTGTTCATTCTATTGTGCATGTTATACACCGTACTTGTGCTCTTGTTTCAAAGTCTATCCAGAAACAAAAGATCACACAGACAATGTTTCCAAAGGTCTTTATAACATGATGAGGTCTATCAAGAGTTTTCTAGATCAATTCATTACGGGGTGGGTGGGGGTGTCACTGCGTGCTAATGTCACAGCCCATGAGAGAGAGAGAGAGAAAGAGCGAGACAGAGACAGAGAGAGGGGAGAGAGAGACAGACACAGAGAGGCAGAGAGACAGACACAGATATACACAGAGAGAGAGAGACAAGACAGACAGAGACAGACAGAGAGAGAGAGAGAGGGAGGGAGGGAGGGAGGGAGAGAAATTGAGAGAGAGCGAGATCCACATTAGTAAATTATACGTAAGTATGTTTCTCCTCTGTCCACCTCTCTCCCTCCCCATAGGACTCCATTCCTCCCTCCCTCCCTCCCTCCCGTGCCAGCATGAGCACGGCAGAGCCAGGTTATTCGTAAGTATGTATGTTTACATGCGTGCGTATGCATGTGTATACATGTCTGCATGTGCATATATAATAATGCGATAGAGGGAGGCAGGGGGTGAGGGTAAGAGATGCAAGCCTGTGTTATTAACTTCAGCACAAACGTGGCCGCCTGTGCCTAGCTCTCAAGGCTGCTGGCTCCACTCAACTCAATAACCTGGCTCTGCCATGCTCATGCTGGCACGGGAGGGAGGGAGGAATGGAGTCCTATGGGGAGGGAGAGAGGTGGACAGAGGAGAAAAAGAGAAAGATGGGACTCTGGAAGGTGAGGAGGTGTGGGGGGGGGGGGGGGGGGGGGGGGGGGGGGGGGGGGGAGTGGGGTAGGGGAGTGGTAATGGTTAACGGTGTTGGCAGAGTTAGGGAAAGAACTATTGATCTTGTGCTGGCACACAGAGGACAGGTCTGTAGACACTCTCTGCGGGAGGAACACCAGGCAAGAACAGCTCTTGCCCGTGCTGTGGACATGTCTGTTGTTACCCTGCCGCACCGATCTACCGGTACCCTGCCTGTGTGCACACTACACCACACTACACTACACCACACTACACTAAATACACTACACTACAACACACTACACAAATACACTACATACACCACACTACACTAAATACACTACACTACACTACACCACACTACACTCACACACCACTACAACTACACTACACACTAAAACACTACACTACACCACCACCACACTACACCCACCACACCAACTACACACACTACACTACACACACTACACCACACCACACTACACTACACCACACCTACACTACACCATACACTCTACACCACACTACACTAACACTAATACACTACAGTACACTATTACACTTACACTACACTTATACACACTACACTATACTACACTTCACATATACATTACACTACACCACCACCTCTCACTACATACATACACTTTCTACTACATCTACACTATACTTACACTTCACTAGATCCCGTACAATATCGTTACGTTCACCTTCTGTGGTAAATGTGTCAAGATGTCTGCTACGTGTGTGTGCTGCTGTGTGTGTGTGTCTAGCTAACAGCCTCGCTAGCTGGTTTTCTATGATCGAGTCTTTGAGTCTACCCTGTCTGTCTATCTGACTGCCTCTCTATCTCTCCCCCTCCCCCCTCTCTCTCCCCCTCTCTCCGCAAATGCGCGCGCGCGCACCCATCCCACACACACACACACAACACACACACACACACACACACACACACAGCTGATCAAACAAAAAGAGAAAGTGACCATAATGTGGCAAACAAGCGAGCGAGAGTAAAGAAAGTAGCAGCAGAAGAAAAGACAGACAGACAGACAGACAGAGAAGAGACAGAGAGATGGGGCGGGGAAAGAAGGGGGATAGTGCAAAACGAACCAGAACAACAAACCAACAATTTTTTTAAATGAAGAAAATAGATGAACACGATGGTGGCTTCTCTCTTTTTTACATCCAGCCCTCAAATACAATTTTAAGTACATCAATCAATCAATCAATCAGTCAGTCAAAAACGAAGCACGTGAAAAATGTTTGTAACATTTAAATAAACAACCAGAGAGAGGGGGAGGGGGAGAGGAAGAGAGAGAGAGAGACAGACAGACAGAGAGACAGGCAGACAGACAGTTGGACAGAGACTGCGATTGACAGAGACAGACATACTGAAAACAGAGACAAAAGAGACAGACAGACATACAGACAGAGAAACAGAGACAAAGAGACAGACAGAAACAAAGAGAAATGTCCGCGCACACAGAGAAACAACACGAGAGAGGAGCAGGGAAGCACAGAGAAAGAGATACAGACGGGAGGAGGGGGCAGACGAGAGGAACATAGTTACAGACTCCAGACAGACAGAGCTCCTGCAGAGGGATACTTGAAGTCAGATACAGAAGCAATCTAAACAGAGAGCAGACGACCAACAAAAGCCAGCAGAGGAGAAAATGAACTGGAGACACACAGCAACAGGAGGAAAGAGACAACACCGGCACACACACACACACACACACACACACACACACACACACACACACACAAGGCATTCAGAGAGACAGAGGCAGAGGCAGAGAGAATCGATATGGCGGAATGTCAAGGTCTCTCCCGGCACACAGCCAATACTATCAGCATTCTTCCATCCGCTAGCCCCCCTCCCCCCCCCCCCTCTCCTCTCTCCTCTCTCTCTCTCTCCTCTCTCTCTCTCTCTCTCTCTCTCTCCTCTCTCTCTCTCTCTCTCTCTCTCTCTCTGCATCAGCCTCTGGGCTAAAGTACCGGCACAACAATAGCACCACCATCGCCTGCATCGAAAGAACAAATAAAAACCTTGATTGGCATCACTGCGTTGCAAAATCTTGTAATGCTGTGTTGTGGTATGATGTAATGTGGTGTGGCATGGTGAAGAATGTTGTACGTTAACGTTGTTTAGAGTTGCATTGAGTTGTGTTGTGTTGTGTTGCGTTGCGTTATGTTCAATGACGATCTTGACTGTATAGCATGTACTGTGTTGACATTTGTAGCGTTGTTTTGTAGTAGTTAGTACTGTATTTATTGTATTGACAACCGACTTTTGGACTTGTGTGTGTGTGTTCACTCATGCTTTACCCCCCACCGCCAAATGCAGTCATGAAAAACACCACCGCCACCGCCACCGTTCGGTTCACGCATAAAGAGCACATCGCCATAGCACAATACCACATTTTGTTCTCCATTCCACCCCACCCCCTTCCCTGACCGCTCTCTTCCTCTATCTGTTTTTTGGTTTCATCTGGCATGGTCGTTTTCCTGCATACGTTTGCTATTATCGTAAAAACACACTTACTGCCGTGGGTTCTTAAACGAGCACGAAATAATACTGCACACGGCCCATCGCCTTATACCTTTTTTTTTATTTAAAGCCTGGTATCTGTAGGGTATATCGTACAGTGCTTGCCTTATGGTAAAGTCATGCCAACACTCATACACTGCGATACAGGTAGCTTGAATGATAATGTTCAGTCTCAGTCTCATAACTGAATACAATGACGAATGTGTGGTTTTGTATGTCATGAAAACAAAACTAAAACCAAAAAACTCTCTAGTCTTATAACCGTTTGAACTTTGAGCGGGGAAAAATATTTAAAACAAGACTAACTCTCCAATCAGACAATATAAATCCATCAGCCACCAAAGTGTAAGGGATAAATTAACATAGCCCTTTTTACGCGAGCTATGGACATTTTGTCACTTCAAACACACACACACTCCTCGTCTACTCAACAAACCCTTTTCTATCAACCAAGGGAGATTTTTTTTTCAAAGACTTAAGCAAACATGAGAACGTACAGTCACAGTCACAGTCGGCACACACGAAGTCGTGATGACATAATACTGCTCCAAAGATAATTGGGACCACTTGATCTCCTTACAGAACTTTTCACTCAGTCACTGTCTATAGGTGCTATGATGGCTGGATCAGCACAGGTCTGCAATGCGCCTTGCCGTCGCTCTCTTCTTTTCCTGTTTCATAAATACACACACGCGCACATACGCTCATGCACGCGCGTGCGCGACACACAACCCAGCCGCGCACGCGCGCCGACACAAACAACCCCCAGCCACGAAAGATAACCATTCTTGTCCACTTACACACGCAACGCACAAGATACAACGTACTGTCCACTTACACATGGAAATTGCCTCCGACTCGCACGAAACTACGTAAACTCACGCGTTTTATTTGACATCTCTCTCTCTCCTCTCTCCTCTCTCCTCTCCTCTCACTCTCCTCTCTCACACTCTCTCTCCTCCCTCTTCACTCCTCGATCATCATCTTCATCTCTCTTCACTCTCACACACCACACAAACACACACAGCATCCATTCCCACCCCCCACATGGTAGCATATATACTATAGCAGATGTAAAGGTTGAAAGTCCTAACGTTTACCTGTGCTCAGTGCAGTCAGATACACATGGAAGACCCCTATCACCCGCCATGTAGCGGGTATAGTGTGGAGTGTGGTGGTGTAGTGTGTGTTGTGTGGTGCGTGTGGTGTGTGGGTGGGTGTGGTGTGGGTAGGTGGGTGTGGGGGGGGGTGTATGTCGGCAGTGTGAACGG